>PVLD010019447.1:0-36390 GCA_004027595.1 Dinomys branickii
TGAACTGCATAGTGAGATCCTGTCTCAAAAAGACAAAAAAAAAAAAAAACCACAAACAAACAAAAAACAAACAATGCGTGGATCTGGGCCTGTTAATGCATGCCTGTAATTCCACCACTAGGGAGGTTGAGGCAGGAAGAACTTTGTGAGTTTGAGGCCAGCCTGGGCTACAAAGTGAGCTCAAGGCCAGCCTGAACTGCACAGTGAGACCCTGTCTCAAAAAGACAAAAATTAAAAAAAAAAAGACAATGCATGATGCCTAACACATTTGATAAAAAAATGAGTTCATCAAATCCATTGGCTCATGTCACAGAAAGATCTGGGAATATCTTCTGGCTCAGTGCAGAGGGCTGTCAGGAGCTCGCTGCCTTCATGTCTTGGCTCTTCCGTCTTCTTTCTGGGTTCTGTGCTTTATTCAGGTCCTTTATTTGTGGTAGCATCAGGGCTCCTAGTACCTCTACACCTGTATCTTAACCTTTTGGTCTCTCTTGTAAAATGAACTTCTCTTTTTTTGTTATGAAAAAATAAAACAAAATTTCCTAACAAAATAAGAGAATGACAAACAGTTAATACACTGTATATCACTGTCTTCAAAAATAGTTACTCAGAGTACAAGACATAGACCAGGAAGGCCAGCCTGAACTACACAGTGAGACTCTGTCTCAAAAAGACCAAAAAAAAAAAATACATAGACCAAAAAGATTCCTACAAAGAAACTGATAATAACACAAAACTTTCTTTTCAATGAACTAAGATAAGCTAGTAGTATAAATGAGACTACATATATATATATATATATATATATATATATATATATATAAAACTATTTTTGAAACAACAAAATAGGTAATCTGGAGAAGTGTTTGAACTTCTCCATACTTCCTATTTATCTCTCTTCTCTTTTGCCCTTTATTTGCATATTTGTGTCTGTATAGTCTCATATATAAAAAACCATGCCACATGTAAGCTTGTGTATCTCAATTATTTTGCTTAACATTACATTCTCAAATTGTGCCAATTTACCTACAAATGCCTCAAGTGTATCTTTCTTTATGGCAGTATAACACTCCATTGCATACAAATACCACATTTTCCTTACCTTTTAATCTATTGATGGATATATATGCTCTTTCCAAGATCCAGCTATTACAAATCTGTGCTGCTATAACTGTAGGTACACAGTGCATATATCACTGTAATATGATGATTTTAACTCTTTTGGGAAGATGTGTAGATGGGGCATAGCTGGGCCAAGAACTTTTCTCATAGTTTTACTAAGAGTTCTAGAATTTCAGCCTATAGCCAGACATGGTGGTGCATGCCTGCAATCCCAGCACGTGAGAGGCTGAGGCAGGAGGATCCTTGTGAGTTCGAGACCAGCCTAGGCTACCAAGTGAGCTCAAGGCCCGTTTTAACTGCATAGTAAGACCTTGTCTCAAAAAGACAAAAAATAAAAAAGTCAGCCCATTGACTCATGTGACATATTGGATTAAAATCAGCTTTAAAGGAGAGTGACCTGGTTGGCTGGTCTGTGGTTATTTGCTGCCCCCTGAAGCTGGTGAGACAGGGTATAAGTTTCCCTCAAATGACATTAAGGGAGAAATTTTCCAAGAAAAATAAGAGAGTGCTAACTTCAGAAGGGAAGCAGATTTAGGGTAATAAGAACCAACCAATACTTACCACAATGAGTTCCTCTACAAAGACTGCCTGTATACTCTACCTATGGTTAAATAGAACAATGCCTGCTTTGCTCTGCCATGTCAAAGAGATAGTCATTTATAGGAAAACATAATTTAACCTCTCTTTATAACTGTGTACTTACAGTTATAAAGCCAGCATGGTGGTGCACTCCTGTAATCCCAGCACATGGGCGGCTGAGGCAGGAGGAATGTTGCAAGTTTGAGACCGGCCTGGGCTTCAGAGTGAGCTCAAGGTCAGCCTGAACTGCATAGCGAGACCCTGTCTCAAAAAAAAGACAAAAAAAAAAAAAAAGGAACTCATCTATAGATGCAAATTCATAAATAAAATACCAGAAAATATAATTGGATATTACATACAAAGGGTTAATTTACCAAGATCAACTAAAAATCTATCTAAAAATAGGATAATACAACAAAATCTACTGGTATAATACATTGTATTAATAGATTATAAGAAACAACAAACAATAGGTGAAACTCCATTAACTGTCCCATTAAAATTAGGACTGAGGTACAGAGCCTTGGCAGCAGGCACCTATAATCTCAGCTACCGGGAGAGCTGAGGGAGGAGAATCACATGAACCCAGGAGTTTGAAGCCAGCCTGGACAACACAGTGAGAAGCCTGAGGTCTATTTCCTTAAAAAAAAAAAAAAAGAACAAGAAAAAAGTGACAATCACATTGTGATCATTATCTAACATTTTCTCCTAAAATGTTAGTGCGCTAAAGGAGAAAATCAGTTTTTAAAGTGTCATAAGGGCCAGGGTATAGCTCAGTGGTGAAGTGCCTACCAGGCAAGTGTGAGGTCATAAGTTCGATTCCCTGTACCAAAAAAAAAAAAAAAAGGGTCATAAATTGAAAGTGGGAGTCACCCCAGGGACCAAATACCCAAAATGACAGGAGTGGTCATTTCAGTCCATTTTATCAGTGGAGAGAACTTGACCTAAAAGACAAGGACACGGGCTTTCTTTGGAACAGGGAAGTGGAGTGTTAGGCACAGAGCCAGGTTGTTCTGAGAATGATCTCAGGACTGGAGAACAGGACACAGCCCCCAGGCTAGGTGGCTGGCGAGGATGAACTGGAAGCAAGTGTCAGCCAGCGGGCTGGGACTGACCTCCTAGAATGGACCTGGGGAGCCCTAGGCCTCTGGATAGGAAAGAGGCAGGAAGGGCCAAAACATGTTATTTATTTGCCAATACCTTCTGGTGCCCAGAGCTACAGACAGTTCAACACAGGCACGCTGAGAGCAGCAAGGCAAGAGACGCTGATGTGGTGCTGGGCTAGCTCATCCCTGGTGCGGGGAGCCAGCTTATTCTTTAATGGATTCTCCTCAGACACTATACCTGGCTTGAGAGTAGCATGGGGCAAGCCCCGATGAAGTCTTCCATGTGCATCAAAGATGGGAATGGCATATGAGTCCTTATGTTTTAGATGGATTAATGAAAAGCATTCTCTGCAAGTTTGAAATTTTGATATGGTGAATGATTATGTATAACTCAATATATCTAGCCCTGTGAATGGACTAGAAAGCCAGAAATGCAGAAAGTTAAAAGCCATTGGTATGGATGAAGCAATAACCACTGTTGAGACCATGTCACCTTGTCTATAGATTAGTTGTGATTGTACTATTTTTTATGCTAATTGGTGTCTGTTTGTTAATATGTTTTTGTACTTTTATTAAAAATAAATAAATAAATAAAAAATAAAAGCCATTGGTAAAACAGCCCTGAGTGGTGATGCACTCCTGTAATCTCAGCACTTGGGAGGCTGAGGCAGGAGGATCGTTGAGAGTTTGAGACCAGCATGGACTACAAAGTGAGCTCAAGGCCAGCCCGAACTACACAGTGAAACCCTGTCTCAAAAAGACAAAATTTTTTTTTTCAACTGCCATTGATAAAAAAGTTTTGGGTAAGGATTAGATGCATCTCTTTTATTTTTAAGAAGGAATAAATATTCTCCACTCTGTCTCCTCCCCTAACTGAAGCTATAAAACAGAAAGAAAGCTGGGCATGGTGGTGGACAGCTGTAATCCTTAAACTTGGGAGGCTGAGACCAGAAGATCCTGAGTTCAAGCTGGGCTACAAAGTGAGACTCTGAAAACAAACAAACAAACAAACAAAATAAAACAAGTGAGACTTTCCAGGGGGAAAACCCTGGAAAGACCTGTCTGAAAACTCAGAAAAGTAAATGGTAGCACACAGTTTAGGAAAGCAGGCCAGAATTTGAAACGCCCTTTAACCAGGGACTGAACCTTTTCTCTGTCTTCCACTGTCTCCTTGCCTAAGCTCTGTGCTCTGCGAGTAGGCAGTGGTACAGAGAGAACACCAGGAAAAGTCCTCTGGTCACAACTTTTAAGACTGTGGTTAAAAGCCAGGTGTGGTGGTGCACACTTATAATCTCAGCACTCAGGAGGCTGAGGCAGGAGGATCCTTGTGGGTTTGAGGTCAGCCTGGGTTACAAAGTGAGCTCAAGGCCAGCCTGAACTGCATAGTAAGACCCTGTCTCAAAAAGACCAAAAAAAAAGACTGTGGTAAAGGTGGTGTCTGACCTCAGATTATGGAAATCTAACTTTTTGCTTTTTCTGTTGTTCTCCTGTGTCCAGCTCCCAAGGAAGGCTATGGCAGCAAAGGTAGCCAGAGGCAACGGGAAGCTGCAGCAGGCAAAACTCTTGGGGAGAGAGAACTCCCTCTCTGTAGCGGAGCTGTGGATTGAAGGTGTTGTGTCCCACAACCGTGGCTGTGTGCTTTACTTACTCATTTTTCTCTTGCAGTCCCCTTACCCTCGGTGCATCATCACGGATTCAGCTACGTACGTTTGTGGCACAGCAAGGATAACTAAGGACTTTCTGGCTGGAAGACTGTGGATCTACAGGGAATCCGAAAATGCTGGACACATTAGGAAGTGTGGGAGCTCAGGAAAGTGGCTTTGTACAGGCGTGTATCACCCCCAAGTCCACACGATGGGGCCTGCTCCCGCAAAGCATAACAAGACTGTGAGGACTGATGAGCCACCGACCCTGTAACAGACTGGTCACTGGATGGAGTGTGCATACACTGGGCAGATCTAGGGCCCTGCAGAAGGAGGCTCTGAACCTGAAGTGACCTGGGAACCATGGCCAGAAGGTGAGGTGTAACTTGCTTCTCAACCTAATGAAGCAAGCAGGCTGCTCAATATAACAAATAGCAGCATTCTTCACAGGACAAAAATAAGATGAAAAACCTCAGAATAACCATCAATAATGCAATCCTAAATTACTTTACCTACAAAAACATCAGGAAAATTTCAACTCAGAATGACAATGAGTACATTTCAATCCTGATGTTTAAAATATTGTGGACAAAAAAAAATATTGTGGACAATTTCCATCTATACTGAATGTGTACAGATTTTTCTTACACTACTCTCTAAAAATACAGTGTAACAATCATTTATGTAGTATTCACATTGCATTAGGTATTGTAAGTAATCTAGAGATGTTTAAAGTGTGTGGCTGTGCGCAGGTATATGCAAACACTGTGCCATTTTATATAAGAAACTTGAGCTCCCAGGATTTTAGTATCTACAGAGGGTCCTGAAAACAATCCTTGTGACACCAAGAGATAACTACATTCTTGTCTGCATTTCTGGGGGATTTATTACCCATATCACTCAATCAGCATGTAAAACACTACCTCAACTTATCTAGGCACGAATGAATGTTTTCTTCCCATCCAGCAGAACCTGATAATGGGTGTGCACTAGAAGTTATTGAGGATTTCTTTTTTCTAGACCTAATGTTCAAGATAGGGACTTATATCTGTCTTGGTTCTTATAAACTAATGTAAACAATAAAATTAAAAAGCAGGCTACTCTGTTCCAGATTTGTTAGGTTGCTTTGGGGCTTTTTGTATCAAAAAAATATTTTTTGACCCAGGACTCCAGGGGAGGCATTGTATGAGATGCTGAGGACAAAACAAGGATAGGACCTTCATTTTGCTGTCAGGAAGGATATATTATTGTGAGGAAGCAGACAGGTAAACACATGATTATAGTCCTGTGGGCTGTGGGATACCTATCACAGTAGACGCATAAGACACTAGCAGAACACATAAGAGGAGCAAACAACCGGGGAAGGCAGGAAAGTTGTGCAGGGTAAGAGCTCCAAGAGCTGGCACAGGGGATGGGCAGGTGCTGCCCAAGCAAATGTGTGTGAACATGTGCGAGGGCAGGGCACAGGAACAGTACTTCAGGCAGAAGGAACTTGGAGACAAGCAAAGTGTGGTCTGTTAAAATATGAAAGTATTTAAACTGGCTGAAACACAGGCAGCAGGGCATGGCAGTCCAAGCGTCAAGGTTGGAAGGACACTCAGGGCTCACAATGAGAAGGCACTTATAAGGGCAGCGAGGAGAACAGGGATGGCTCAAATTAGCATTTTTAAAAATACCGCTTTAGCAGTGACAGTGTTGCAGCGTGAGGGGACAGGCTCAAAGGCAGTTGCTCAGCTGCTGTGGGAATCCAGCAAATGGATGATGGTGGTGATCACAGTGGTGGTAGAGAGGGAAAGGTGTGTGTATTTCAGACCTGCCAGAGGAGAAAGCTGAGGACTGAACGTACATGGGGAGTGAGAGAAAGGAAATCGAGAGAACAGCTGATGTAGGGGATGCGCTGTTAGCATCGGGTCCCATGATAAAGTCTTTGACGTAAGCAGCTTAACAAGAGGACAGATTTTGGATTTCAGTTTCAGAAGTTAGAGGTCTGTAGGCAGCTGGTTCCATCGCTGTGGGCTTGGGTGAGGCAGAGTATCACTGCACTAGGGCAAAGCTGCTCATCTCAGGACAAGCAGGGAGCGGACAGAGAGGGAGGGCTAGTTGGAGAGGAAGGGGCCAGAGACCAGACACCGCCCCGCGGTCACGCCCCTATGACCTGCCTTCCGTTTCCATCACTCCCAGGGATGCCATCAGAGGCTCATCAATGGATGAAACCACCGATGAAGTTAAAACCCTCACAATGTACTCACTTCTCCAGGCCTCCGCTTGGAACACTGCTTCTTCTGGGATCAGGCTTTAGGAGAACTTGTCAAACCATAAGACAGGGAAAGCTAATGCATTCAGTCAGTCATGTCTAGCTTGGTACACTCCACCTGGGCACAGCAAGGCAGCAGCGGCTTGGTGGTTGGTTATGTTGGCCTGAACCGGAGGAGAAAACTCTGCACCTCAGATTTGTAACTTTGGAGCTCATTGAGTTAAATGAGAAGCCATGTAAGTTGAGTAAGACCAGGGAGCAGTTTGCACAAAGAAGCTAAAACCAGGCTAAAAATCAAAGGACAAAAACGTTTAGATCATGATCAAGAGGGATGTAAAAAAAACTGAGCTTGTTAATACTGTGATCTCTCAAGTAAGGTCTTTTATGTCATAAGAAAGGCAGGAGGAAATGGAAGAAAAAAAAACGTAGCCAAAGGTGAGCAATGGTGTTACACATTGCAAGAGGCAGGCTTGGATTCGATGAGGACAGATTTTGTTTTTACTTTTTGTGTTTATCTAGTTGTGATTAGTACAATACAGCAGTTCCCAAGCTGTTTGAGAATCCAAAGGATTTTAAAAAATATTTTATGGGCCGAGGATACAGCTCAGTGGACAGCGCCTGCCTGGCAAGCGCAGGGTCCTGACTTCGATTCCCGGTACCAAAAAATAAAACTTATTTATTTATTTAGTCTTTCAGATAGGGTCTCGCTATGCATTTCAGGCTGGCCTTGAGCTCACTTTGTAGCCCAAGCTGGCCTCAAACTCACAAAGATCCTCCTGCCTCAGCCTCCTGAGTGCTGGGATTACAAGCATGCGCCACCACACCTAGCTCAAAGGATTTTTTTAATTCGGTAGTTATATATAATATATATTTTATACATAATAAACATAATATATATATATATATATATATTTTTTTTTTTGTACCAGCAATCAAACTCAGGACCTTGCACTTGCCAGGCGGGCGCTTGTGCCACTGAGCTATACCCCTGGCCTGGCTCTGTGGACTTAACATGACCAATTGGAACTCAGGCTTCTAATCCAATTCTTCAACATATAGTGTTTAAAGGAAACTAGAATGTTAGAGAAAAAAAACCTAGTTATCTTGCATTTTTAATCCCTCAAAACGCGGGATTTTAGTGGGGCGTGGTTGTACCTCCCTTTAGCAGGGAGTGGGCTGCATTTCATACTGCCTTTAGTTTATTCTTTGTCCAAAGCCCTTGTTCAGCCTATCCGTATTTTATTTCGTATCAATATGGCTGGTCATTCAACTTGATCCCAGGCTCTTTGCATAAGGAAAGGTCTTACTCATAACTATTTTATACAGTAAAGTGGAACCTATATTTACAATAATCTGCTTCTAAACGCAATACACCGCGAGGCAGCTGTCAGGACTAGCTGCTGAAACGAGAGGCCTTCATACTCACTCCCCAAACCCGTCATCTCAGGATTACACAACGCAAACTTTAGAGTTTGCTGTAAGATCCGTCCGCTCACGCACTGAGCTCCCCATAGGCGCATGCGCAGGGGGAAATCGCACGCTACCCGGAAATACTTGCGAGACTCTGAGTGTGCGCAGGCGCCGAGCTTCCTTGAGGAGGAACTGGAGCGTCACGGCGTCTGCAAGCTAAACACCCTGAGTACAAGGAAGGTGGCGGTGCGCGTGCGCAGGCTGCTCTTCGCGGGGAGGGTTGAGAGGCGAACACAACGGCCAGCTGGGCTCGGTGCGGAGGGGGGTCAGGATGGACGAGGACGTGCTGACCACTCTGAAGATCCTTATTATCGGCGAGAGTGGGGTGGGCAAGTCCAGGTGAGGCGAGTGTGAGGGCGGCGGGGCTCGTGGTGCCCCCGGGGCCGGGCCGGGCGGACTCGGCTGGCGAGGTCCTCAGCCCCGTCCGCGCCCCGCCGCCGCGCCGCCCAGGCGCCCGCCCAACTCTGCTCCTGGGCCCGCCGCCCCCCTGTTGCAGCGAGGAAGGCCCCGAGGCCTCGGGGCGGCCTGGGCGTGGCGGCGGCGGGCCCGGGGTGGCCGGGTGGCCGAGGTGGCCGGGGACGTCTCGCCCGGGCCCTGCGCCGCGCCCCCCCGAGTCGGAGCTGTGCTTTGCCCCGCGGGCCGTTTTGCGGGGCGTCTCGGAAGGCGCAGGGCCCCGCAGGCAGGCTTCGCGACGCCCCGGGCCCCGCTCCGGGCCTGTTCGGGCCCGGCCCCGCGGTCGATCTTTGTCTCGTTAGTCAGCTGGGAGAACTCGGCCCTAGATTGCGCGGAGTCGCGCTGACGCGTTCACGGAGGACCCCGTTTGAAAAGCGAAGCCTTTCCTTGTCGTTTTGCCACATCATAGGGAGATACAAAGACTGACTCCTTCAACCCTCTCCTCGGGGAAACAGTACTGAGGGTAGTTAGAGCTGCACGTTGGGTAAGACGTGGAACTGGGTGAGTGGTGCCAGACGCTTGTGATTTCACCCAGGTCTTTGAACAAAGTTCTCCAGGTGAAGTCACCCTTGCCGTCTGGTTTGTTTTGAGACAGCGTCTCGATATGCAATTCAGGCTACCCTTGAACTCACTTTGTGGCCCAGGCTGGCCCCGAGCTTGGCAGCTCGCGGCAGTCTTCCTGTCTACTCCTGGTGTGTCACAGCGCCCAGCCCACTTTTATTTGGGCCTAATCTGCATTAAACTTTTCTTCATGCTTAATGTTCAGTCGTGAACTGATCACTGCAAAATTTTAACCATCTTTCAAGAAGGGATTGCATCTTGGGAGATAATTCTTGTTTTTCTAGTTAGATTATCTTTGTGGAGAAGACATAACTGACTCACTCAAGTAGAAACTTACTCTTTTTAAGACAAGTTAAAACAAAAACATTTGTAGTAAATAAGATCTTTTTTTTCTTTTTCTTCTGTTTTTTGAGACAGGGTTCCCTTACTCAGTTCAGGCCGGCCTCAAGCTCACTTTGTAGCCCAGACTGGTCTTGGAACTCAGCAATCCTCCTGCCTCAGCCTCTGGAGTATAGATAGATACAATCTTTTTTTTTTTTTTTTTTTTTTAGATAGATACAATCTTAACGGGTCGTTCTAACCAGTAGTTTATTTCCTTACAGAGCTAAAGGCAGTGGAAGTAAGATGACAGTTGTGTTGTAGAGGGATTACTGCATAACAAAGGGTTGTAGAGGGATTACTGCATAACAAAGGGTCTCGTAATCCAAATTCGTAGATTTCTTGCCAGTTTATCTCATAATGCTGGGGTCTAAGGAGTTTGTGATAGTAGCTAGGAGATCAGGATTATGGAAGTAGGGCTACCCCTTGTGTATCCTTGTGTGTGATACTTGAACACTCTAGGATTCACTGGAAGAGTGAGGGGTTAAACGAAAAGCTCTCTAACACTGTCAAATACTCAGTGTGTGATTTAAAATCTGACTTGGTGGTTAGGCCTGGTGAGGTGAACATGGAACAGTGGGAAGGGAATATAGAAACCTTTTATCATCTAAATTTCAGTCCCTAATGTACACCTTTCAGTCCTATTCTTTTAGATGAATTTGTTTTTAAATTGAGAAATACGATGGTTATAACCCCACTCTTTTTTTTTTGCCTTTTTGAGACAGGGTTTCACTGTGCAGTGCAGGCTGTCCCTTGAACCCACTTTGTAGTGGAGGTGGGCCTTGAATTCCCAGGGACCCTCCTGCCTCAGCCTCCTGATTGCTGGGATTATAGGTGTGCATCACCATCACACCCAGCCTCCCACTCTCTCTATTATACATTTGGTTTTATCTGTGTGGCATATTGTTAGTTACTTCTCAGTTATGTAGGGTATTGTGCTCCTTTCACTCTGAAAGTAAGTATGCAGTATTAAGAATAAGGTTCATAATCATTTTGGAGTTCTGAATTCTCTTCACAATCTGATGAAGAAATAGACACTGTCTAGAAAAATGCATATAGTTTTGAATACGTTTTGGTCTGACAGTGTACTCTTGGCTAAGCTATGACTTGTACTCAGCTTGTTTTAAAATTTGTTGCCTCACACCACACTGATTCCCTGTCTTTCTGACAAAGTACCATAAATGACAGGGATTAACAATTACTGAAGAAAACTCCCTGGCTCAGTGTCAAGCACACTTTTATGTACTTAATAAGTAATAGTCAAAAACATTTTATTATTTGTATTACGATAGTTAATGTTACTGCACACAGTTGTGTTCACCTATGGTTTTGTAGTAGTAGTTTCTGTGGTGGCGAAGTATAGGTATGTTCTATTCTTAAATTATGGGTAATTGGGCAAGAAGAGGAAAAATTTTATTGTCAGTAACAGTCTTATTGTTACCATCTAACTCATTGGTAAGTAAAAAAGTTATAGTGGCGGTGTTCAGAAAAATCGAGAATTTGGTACTTGTGTTATAGTGCCTGCTTTAAGGGCAAAAAAAGAAAAGAAAACCAAGAAAGGGAACGTTAATCTTTCAAATATGATTATTTAATGTTAATGGGTTTGGAAATTATCAGGAGGATGTTATGTTTTGCTGGATACTGTGTGGCCAAAAGTATCTCTAGCAGCAGTAATCACAACCTATGGAAATAGTCACGAAAGTGTCTCTAATTCAGAAAGCTGGTAGCTGTTTGATTAAGTAGGTCAGTAGGACAACTTACAGAGTTAATATGAAAGAATTAATAATTCTGATTAATTTTGTAAATATAGGGCTTTATCAAAAGCTTAGATTTCATGTTTTGAAGAGACTCACGCTTTTGTTTTGTATTAAGTAAAACGGGGCCAGGGGAAGCCTTAGAGTGCCTCCAAATCTGGTGTCTGTGCTTCCACTCCTTTCCACCCAGACATTTGCAGATTTAGTCATTGCTGCCCTCTCACCATAACCATGGCTTTTGTTGGCTTTTTTCCTCCATTTTTTCTGGCACTGACTGTTCAAAACAGAACAGCTGCTGTCATTCCATTCTTCAAAGCCTTCACTGGCTTCCGCTTGCCTGCTTGTTTTCATGCCCTGCCTAGCACTCACGGGAGAACGTCGGCTCTGGCTGTTGTCCGCCTTTCTACCCTCTTTTCTTACTGGACCTTTTCTTTCCACTTAGGTAATAGTGGTGCTACTTGTTAGAAGATGTTATACTTTTATGCCTTTCTGTTTTTACTTGAATGCAGAATAGATTACACAACAGGGTTTTTTTTCAGAGTGTGACTGTGTTGCCTTCTAAGAAGACTGTATTTCCAGTTTCATGTATATCAATTAAAACATGACGTGTTGCTTATATTTTCTCAAAAGGCTATAAAACTAATTTTTTTTTTAGAGTTAACAAAAATCCTACCTTTTACATACACATTTATAGTAAAATATTTTACCCTTGAGACTTTCAAATTGTCTTTTTTTTTTTTTTTTTTTTTTTTTTTTTTTTTTTTTTTTTTTTTTTTTTTTTTTTTTTTTTTTTTTTTTTTTTTTTTTTTTTTTTTTTTTTTTTTTTTGGTCTTTTTGAGACAGGATCTCGCTATGCAGTTCAGGCTGGCTTTGAGCTCACTTTGTAGCCCAGGCTGGTCTTGAACTCACAGTGATCTTCTGCCTCAGCCTCCCGAGTGTGTGTGCCACCATGCCTGGCTAAATTGTCTAATAGTGTAATTCCTCTTTGTAAATGTGCACTGAGGCAGCTCTTCTTACCTGTGTCTAATAGTTTATGACAGTTGTAATTGCAAGCACATTTATCATAGGATAAGAAATAAATGTTAACTCCCTGGTCGTTTGCTCTCTTTTAGCCTGCTCTTGAGGTTCACAGATGATACTTTTGATCCAGAACTTGCAGCGACGATAGGTAAGCCTACATATAAAAATTCAGTAGAAATGCTATGCATTTTGTTGCCTTTGGGCTGTTGGGTCAAAATCGCACTACCTTCCTGTCACCATCCCACTGCTTCCATGACTATTAAAATCTTTTTTTTTTTTTTGAGACGGGGTGTTGCTATGCATTTCAGGATGCCCTTGAGCTGACTTTGTAGCCCAGGCTGGCCTGGAACTTGTAACAGACCTCCTGCCTCAGCCTCCCAAGTGCTGGGATTATAGGTGTGCACCACCACGCCCGGCTTACTAAAATCTTACTTTTCTTTCTGGATCTCACCCCGAAAAATACAATTTCCCTACTGTTTAACTTGTGGTACTTTATTGGTCCCACTGATGTAAACTGCACGGACACCTCACCCCTGTCTTTTGTAGTGTGTAACAGTAATTTCAGTATTACTTATTTTGGCAGTCCTTTGTGGGGAGGCTGTAATGATTAATAATGCAAACTTGGTTTCTACCAACCTCGACTTGATCATAGAGCATGTTACTTTTGTATTTTTAATGTTCGGTATAATATTTGACTGGTGTTCAAAACTCTAATATTTATTTGTATTAGTTATTAGAGAGTATCAGAGTGGGATATAGTGATGCACACCTGTAATCCTAGCTATCTGAGATGCTGGAGCAAGAAGATGGCAAGATTGAGCTTTGCCTGGGCAACATAGGGACTTAGGGAGACCCTGTCTTCAAAAAAAACAAACCAAAAAACATATATTTGGGAATGTTGCTTAGTGTGAATACCCTGAGTTCAGTCCTATTTCAATTAAAAAAACAAACAAAAAGATTACTAGTGGTAACAGTGTTTTATGGTTGATACATTGTGTCAACTTGGGGAGTCTGGGAGTTTGGCTAAATAACTCAGCAGTTCTACATCCTGGGGTGAAAAGGACATGCCTTTCCTGCTGGAAGATGTTGTTCATTGTGTTACTTTGAGAAGTTTGGAAGGTTAACTATGTAATTCAGCAGGGAGCCAGGGTGCTTACTTTATATTCATCCTAAGCCTATGGAAGAGGAGGGCCTGGAGACCCTGTAAGCTATAAGGGAGAGAAAGAGGCTGCTGGCTGCCACTCCCTGGTTTTGCTCTTGTTGCTGTGCTGTCTTTCTGGCTGCCATGAACTTTTTCCCTCTGCCTCGGAGCCAGCCAAGTATGGACTGGAACCTTCACAAACTGTAAGCTAAATAAACCTTTCCTTCCTTAATTTTGGGCGTTGGGTATTTTGTCTCAGCAATGAGAGAAAAGTAACCAAGACAAACAGTGATGCCCAGAAGATTTTTTTTTAAATAAAATTTTGGTGTTTTAGAAGTGCTTATCATAGCATGTTAAAATATATGAGAAGGGGTAAATATCTTGGTATCACATGTTTTAAGAGTAGAAAACAGTATAAAGGTACTGAAAGACATTTTCAGGTAGGTGAAAGGTGAAGTTGAGTGGAGTTAGACCTGGATAGCCTTCTAGGCTGTGACACAAAAGAGGTGTGATACTTGAGCAAGTCATTTGATTTTGTCTTCATTTGTAAATTTGAGAGATTTCGGTGGAGAGATAATACACTTTTATACCAATTCTAAAATTTCATGATTTGCTGAGAAAGATTGTAGTGATAATCCTATTATTATTATTAGAAAAAATAAAAAGTTTATCTTAATTGTCATTGTTTTTATTTATTGAAAGAATTGTAACTGGGGATATAGCTCAGTGGCACAAGTGCCTGCCTGGAAAACACAAGGTTCTGAGTTTGATTCCCAGTATTAAAAAAAAAAAAATTTAGACTTAAAGATGAGTTGTAAATATAGAGTCCTTATATATCTTACCCACATTTCCCAGATGTTACTTTTTATTACATTTGCTATATCACTTTATTTCTACATGTATGTACAATATTGTTTTTTAATAAGATGAGACTAAATTGTAGAAATGATGTCTTTAACATCTAAATGATTTAATTTGTATTTCTTAAATGAACACAGATAGAATTCTACAGACAGATTTTGCCAATTATCCCATTTATGGTCTGTGTAATGAAAGAAAACTTTCTGGATTAGGATCTTGCCCAGGGTCAGATATTGAGTTGAGCTGTCATTCTCTTCAGTGTCATTTAATGTGAGTAACTCTTGAGTGTGTCTTTTATGGCCTTGACAGTTATGAACAGAGGCAGTGATTTCTGTTGTCCCTCAGTTTGTACTTGTCTAGTGAGTTCCCATGGTTATATTCTGGTGTACTTTTTTGGCAGAAATTCCATGTTAAGTGCTTCATATGTCAAGGTACATGACTTGTATTTGTCCCAGTACTGTTGGGCTTGATCATTTAAGGTGATGCATACCAGGTTTCTCTTCTGTAAAGTTATTATTTCCCCCTTAGTAGGAGATTTCTTATAGAAAGATTTTTTTTGTTTTCTTTGAGACAGTCTTGCTATGGTAGTGCAGGTTGGCCTGGAACTCAGCAGTCCTCCTGTCTCAAGCCTCCCAAGTGGGGGGATGATAAGCATGCATCATGGAAAAAACTTGAGCCTGTATCAATATCCTGGTTCTTACTCTGCTGGTTTTAGCATTTATTGATAAGTCTTACCTGCAGTAGGTAATAATGGTTGGCTGTTTGTCAAATAATTTTCTCAAATGCTTTCTTTATTTTTTGGTCTTTTTGAGGCAGAATCTTAGTAGTTCAGGCTGGCCTTGAGCTTATTTTGTAGCCCAGGCTGGCTTGAACTCACAGCGATCCTCCTTCCTCAGGCTCCCAAGTGGTAGGATGACCAGCCCTCACCACCACACCTGGCCTTTGAATACAATACCTTTTTTAAATTTTTTTGGTGGTACCAGGAATTGGACTTATGACCTTGCATTTGCCAGGCAGGTGCTGTGCTGCTGAGCTATCTCCCCAATCCACCTATGCTGCTGAGCTATCTCCCCAACCCATGCAAAAGATACTTTTTAAAAGATATTTATGGCTGGGGTTGTAACTCAGTGGCACAGTGCCTGCCTGGCAAGCACAGGGTCCTGTGTTTGATGCCTCATCCCCCCCCCCAAAAAAAATCTAAGCATCAGATTACATTCTGCCTCCCATTCAAATCAGTACACACATGGGCTTTAAAAATAAACAAGTAGCACAATTGCTAGTGGCCTTGTGAAAATTAGTGTTGTGTAAAAAATTAATTTTTAGCTCAGTAAAATAGTAAGAAAAGTATATCAATTATTTTTCAGTAAAATAGATAAATTACTATCTTGTATAAAAAATTTTTAAGATAATTGTTGGATTTTGTGTTTCATAGTGGTATTATAAAGTTGCCATATTGGTTTGTGGCAGTTAGCTAAAACAACGAATAGCAGAGAGAGACAAACCTAGAGCAACAAACCCAATAGTTTCCTAAACTAGAAGACAGCCAAAACTCCAATCCACAAAGTAGGTGGAGTTGCTGCTAAAGCAGGAAAGCCTAACCATGTTGCATGTGGGAAGAAGTAGGGAGAGGATTCTCTTAACTGTAGACAGAGCTCAGACTAAGCCAGAAAGGCCTCTTGAAGCTGAGGCACTGTGGAGGTATAAAACCTAAATCCCTCATTTACATAAGCAAAGGGGTTCCTTCAGGTAAGGACAGGAGCTGACTTAACACCTGGTTTGATTCTAAGAAGTGGGAAGATGGAACCAAGGAGTCACACAAACCAACCATTTTTTCCAGGAAGTGCTGTATCTGTCTGCACAGCAATGGGGGAAGAAGTGACTTTGCACTGTGATAAAACTCGCAGGATGCTCATCTCCCCTGCTAATGAAAAGTAAAATGCAGCGCTTATCTAAAGTAACATTCAAGTACATTTCTGAATAAAAGACCTCATTACTTTAAAAGACCAGGGAACAGTTTTGCAGGATCAGTCTTGGACTTGGCAAGAAATTAAAACTTAAAAAGCGTTTTATAATATACAGTCCCTGATAATTCTTCAGTTAATATATTTGACCTATTATGTTGCTGGCTTGTGAATTGATAGAAGTATTACCTTAGATTATTATACATTTAAAAATTGAGGCTTTTTTTGGGTAGACAGTTCTTTAAATTTTAATATAATGAACTAAAACATGCTTAAAATGATATAATTGACACTATATTCAGAATACCAAACAATTCGATCTCATTCCAACAAACTACCTGGTGGGATCCCTTTGTACTCACACTTTTCTCTTGCCTCTAACCCCTGGCACCCTCTGATAATGGATTTGTGGTAGTGGGTGTTGAACCTAGTGCCTTGTGCATGCTAGAAAAGACCTTTGACATGAACTATAATCCTAGCCCTTTTTCTTTTTTTTGAAATTTTGAGTCAGGATCTTGCTAAATTTTACAGACTGACCTTGAGCTTATAATCCTCTTGTCTTCCCTAATATCTGGGATCACAGACGTGGCATAATTTTGTCTTTTTGGGAATATCATATGAATAGAATCATAGTATGTAACCTTTCAAACTGATTTCTTTTACTTAGGCTGAGTCATTTGTTACTTTTTATTGCTGAATTGGATTCCATTGTGTGGATGTACCATAGTGGGTTTATCCATTCACGAGTTGCAGGACATGTGTGTTCTAATTTTTTTTTGTGATTATGGATAGCTTTAATGTAAACAGGATTTATACTATATAAATACACAGGATTTTGTATAAATACTAATTTTTCTTCATAGTACATGGGCCGTAGTGAGATTGCTAAGTCATAGTAAATTTATATCTAGTTTTGGAAAACAATTTGGTCGTATTTTTATAAAGTGGTTGTATCATTTTCCATCATCACTAAGAGCATATGAGAATTTCTGTTCCTCCGTGTTCCTCACTTATAATTAGTACGAGAAGCCTTTTGAATGTTAACCACGCTGAATAGTTGTGAGTTGGTACCCTACTTACTTTTCTCACTGCTGAGACAAAATACCTAGCACCTGAAATTAAAGGAGGTTTATTTGACTCCCAGTTTGTAGAGGTTTCAGTCTATAGTAGTCTGGCTCCAAGGCAGAGGAGAAATAGTTTATGAGATGCAGAAAGCAGCAAAGTACCAAGCAGCAGGTGACAAGCAGCAAGTGACCCTCTTTTCTGTCCATTGTGTCCTATCCAGGCTAGCCACTTTTAGGAGAGGTAGCACCTAGGGTAGGACAGCCTTAATCCTAGCATCACGCATCCCAGCATCACAAACCCTAGAGCAAGCAACCTCTGTAAAGCCCTGCCTGACACTGCATGTTGGTATCATTTATTTGCATTTCTCTAATGATAATGATGTTGAGCATTTTTAAGTTATTCGTTATATCCAATGTCTATTTTGTATGTGTGAAGTGTCTATTCAAGTCTTGTTAATTTTTCAACAGGGTGTGTTTTCTGATTGTTGAAATTTGACAGTGTTTTAAATATATTTTGCATGTGTAAATCTTTATATTTTTTGCAGGTGTTTTACCCACTTTTTGGTATGTCTTCATTCTTGCAACAGCACATTTCTAAGCTGGGTGTGGTGATGCACGCCTGCAATCCAGCACTGGGGAGGCAGAGGCAGGTGGATCGTTACAAGTTCGAGACCAGCCTGGGCTACATACAAAGTGAGCTCAAGGCCAGCCTGAATTGCAATAGGGAGACCCTGTGTCAGAAAGACAAAACAACAACCAAAAAACAATCTAGTACTTTTCTAAGTGCATAAGTCTTTTATTTCAATGACCATCAGTTTATCAATTTTTCCATTTATGGATGATTTTGGTATAGTATCTTTTGGCTAACAAATTTTTTTTTTTTTTGTACCTGCAATTGAACTCAGGACCTTGGGCTTGCCAGGCAAGCGCTTGTGCTGCTGAGTTATATCCCAGGCCCATTGTCTAACAAAAACTGAAATGATTTTCTTTTTTCTTTTTTTTTCTTTTTTTGGTCCTTTTGAGACAGTCTTGCTATGCAGTTCAGGCTGGCCTTGAGCTCACTTTGTAGTCCAGGCTGGTTTTGAACTCACAAGGATCCTGCTGCCTCAGCCTCCCAAGTGCTGGGGTTATAGGCATGCGCCACCATGCCTACCTGAAATGATTTTCCCATGTTTTCTTCTGAAAATTTTATAGTCTCAAATGTAATATTAAGTATAATTTTTCACCATGTGTGGCCAGCACATGCCTGTCATCCCAGCACTCGGGAGGCTGAGGCAGGAGGATCACTGTGAGTTCAAAGTCACCCTGAACTACACAGTGAGCCCCTGTCTCAAAAAAAAAAAAAAAGAAAACCTAAAAAAGTATAATTTTTTTGAATATTATATGAAGTAAGGATCAAAGTTACTTTTTTCTTTCTCTTGTATAAGGATATCCAGCTGTTTCAATACTGTTAGCTGGAAAGACTGACCTTTTATACTGAATAGTTTTTGCACCTCTATAAAGATACTAGTTGTTTTTATATATGTGGATACATTTTTAGGCTTTGTTCTATTTTTCAGTACCTCACTGTCGATTTCTTTATAATATAGAACTCTGTAAATCCAATTTGTTAATCTGTCATCTATATTTTTTTTAAAAGTTGTTTTGGCTATTTTGATTCCTTTGTATTTCCTAGCAGACTTTAGAATTAGCTATTGATTTAAAAATAAAAGCCTCCAGGGATTTGATAGTGTTGTATCTGCAGATCATTTTGAGGTACATTGACCACTTGACAGTGTTGATCTTAATTATCATTGAACAGATTATATATCCCCATTCATCCAGGTCTTTACATATTTCTCTTACAATGTTTTAGAATTTTCAGTGCATAGATCTTTCATACTTTTTTTCAGATTTTTTTTTTGGTACTGGGAATCGAACTCAGGACCTTGTGCTTGTCAGGCAGGCTCTCTGCCACTAAGCTATATCCCTGGCCCTTAAGTGTTCCATACATTTTCATTGTAAACGGCGTTAACCTTTATTCACTTTTTTTCCTTTGTTTATCACTAACAAATATTCTTGAATATTTTGTTTTTTGGTGTCGGGAATTGAACTCAGGACCTTGCACTTGCCTGGCGCACACTTGTGCCTCTGAGCTGTATCTCCAGCTCCATCATGCAGTTCTTTTTTTTTTTTTTTTTTGGTACTGGGAATCAAACTCATGACCCTAGACTTGCAGGCAAGTGCTTATGTCCTGACTTGACTTTTCCACTATGAATTTTGTGTGCTCCAGTTTTGATAACCTTGCTTGTAAGTTCTAGGATTTTTTTTTAAACATTCAAATGGAGTTTTACATTCCTCTATTCTGCTCTGTATACCTTTTATTTCTTGTCTTCTGAATGGCTAAAAGTCACACTGTTGATAGTATGATGTTGACTGAATTTCTTTTTTTTTTTGGTGTTTTTGAGACAGGGTCCAACTATTAAGTTCAGGCTGGCCTTGAACTGACTTTGTAGCCCAGGCTGATCTCAAATTCATGATCCTCTTGCCTCAGAGCCTCCCGAGTGTTGGGATTACAGGCTACAGGCATGCATCACCACACCCAGCCTGCAATGTTTTTTTAAATGGTAAGAATTTTAGCCCCAGATTCAGTTTCTTCAGATATTCTCTTCAGATATTGGTTTCTCCAGGTTGTCTTATTTATTTATTTACTTATTTTTTAGTGCTGGGGGTCAAATTTTTTTGTTTTAGTTGTGGTAAAATATACATAATATAAATTTTACCCTTTTTCCATGTTTAATTCACTGACATTGAGTACTGCATAGTTATGTGGTTGCAGAAATGTCACCACTATTGATTTCCAGAACTTTTTGATCGTTCTGACCAGAAACTCACAAGTAAGCAATAATTTTATATTACTTTCTTCTCATAGCTCTTGGTAACTTTTATTCTGCTTTCTGTAGGTACAAAATTTGCCTCTGCTAGTTAGGTCATAAATGGAATCATACAGTATTTGTCTTTTTGTGCCTGGCTTGTGAATCACATGATACAATATCTTCAAGGTCTGTCCACGTTGTAACATGTATTGGCACTTCATCCCTTTTTGTAGCTGAGTAGTGTTTTATTGTACAGTATGTGTGCCACGTTTTGTTTATACATTTACCCATTAATAAATACTCACTTGCTTCCTTTTGATAGCTGTGAATAATACAGCTATGTCCTACTGTATGTTTGAGTGTCTCAGGTCAGTTCTTTGGGCCCATACTTAAGAGTAGAATTGCTGGCTTATATATAATTATTTATTTTTAGCACTTTGAGAGAGTGCCAAAATTTTTACAACTGCAGTACCTCATGTTCTCCTCAGCAGTACATATTTCTCTGCATCCGATTTCTACACATCCTTAATCTACATTTGTTATTTTCTTTTTAAAATATGTATACACTAGCCACCCCAAAGGCTGTGAAGTTGTATCACAGTGTAGTTCTCATAAGCATGTTAATGGTCGATGACATTGAGTATATTTTTATGTACTCATTGGCCATTTACATATGTTATGTGGAGAAATGTCTGTTCAAACTCTTTGCTGGTTTTTGAAGTAGATTTCTTTGTTAAGTTACAAAAGTTCTCCATGTATTCTAGATATTAATCTCTTACCACATACATTATTTGCAAATATTTTGTCCCTATGTGATGATGATGTCCTTTGATAACTTTTAAAATTATAATAAAGGCCAGTTTACCTGTAGGTTTTTCTTTATTGCTTGTTTTTTTTTTTTTATGTCATACCCAAACAATTACTGCTGAAGATTTTATGTTTTCTTTCTTTTTTTTTTCTTATGTTTTCTTCAGAGTTTTATGGATTTAGCTCGTATATTTAGGTCATTGATCCTTTTGTTTATGGTGTAATTGAAATGTTCAGCTTCATTGTTTTGCATGTAGATACCCATTTTTCCCAGCGCAATTCGTTCAAAAAACTGTCATTAACACATTTGAGTGGTTTGAGCTTCCTCATCAAAAATCAACTTGGCACATAGATGAGAGTTTGTTTCTGGGCTCTCTGTTCTGTTTTATTGGTCTGTATGTGTGTCTGTATGCCATTTATTGTAGATCTGTGGTAAGTTTTGAAGTTGGAAAAGTGTGAATCATTTCAGTTCTTTTTAGAGATCATTTTGCCTCATTTTTTTTATTGCCTCTTGAAATTCTGTGTAAATATGAGTATCAGTGTTTACACTTTTGCAGTAAAACTGTTGAAATTTTACCAGAAATTATGGTGAATCTGTAGATTACCATGGATAGTATTGTCATCTTAATACTATATCCTTTAATGAAGATATTTTTCCCCTACTTGTATCTTGTTTAATTTCTTCCAACAGTGGTTTGCAGCATGCAAATCTTTTATCTTGGTGGTTATATTTATTCCAAAGTATGTATATATGTATGTATTTTGATGCTATTACAGCGAACTTTTAGAAATTATTTTCTTTTGGATATTTTATTGCTGATATATATATGTAGATATAGATATAGATATAGATAGATAGATAGAGTTTTTTTGTTCATTTTGAGACAGGGTCTCACTATGCAGTTCAGGCTGGCCTTGAGCTCACTTTGTAGCCCAGGCTGGTGTTGAACTTGCAACGATCCTGAATGCTGCCATTACAGGTGTGTGCCACCATGCCTGGCTGCCTGTTTATTTGGTATTCTGCAACTTTACTAAAGTCAGTTATTTTAACAAGGGTGTGTGTATGTGTGTTTAAGGTTTTCTGAATAACAGATCACATGAAGAGATAATGAAGAGATCGTTGTACTTTTCCCTTGTGAATGGCTTTAGCTAGACCTTTGAATGCATACTCTAGAAGTGGTGGAAGTTGGAATCCTTGTTTTATATCTGATCTTAGGAGAGATATCTTCAGTCCCTATCAGTGCGTGTGTTAGCTGTAAGCTTTTTGTATAAGCCCTTTATCATGTTGAAACTTCTTCAATTCCTAGTTTGTTAAATGTTTTTAATCGTGCAGTGGTATTGAATTTTGTAAAAAACATTTTTTGAATATGGTGGGCATGATTTTATGTTCTTTTTCCCTTCATTTTATTTATGTGAATTTTTAAAATGTTCAACCACTTCACATTCTGGAAATAAACTGGGTTGATTACTGCTTCTATCTCTTTACTAGTTATAAGTTTATTAAAACTTTTAACTTACAACTTATTTCATGAGTCAATTTTGGCAAATTGTTTCTAAGACTATGTCAGTTTCATCTTTATTGTTCAGTTTGTTGGAGTACATTTCCTCAATACTATTTTGTAATCCTTTTTTCTGGAAAATCACTAATGTAGTTTGAGCCTTCCTCATCCAAAAATCCAAAATTCGAAATCCAAAGTCTGAAACTTTTTGAGGGCCAGTGTGATCCTAAAATCTATGCAAATGTTCCAAAATTCAAAGAACTTCAAAATACGAAACGTTTTTTATCCTATCCATTTCAGATAAGGTATACTCAGAAATGGCCCTGGTTTTTTAACTCATTTTTTGTAGTGAACCTCAGTTGGTCTTTCATTGTACCCCAGAGAGAGACAGCGGTGGGTATGAGAAAAATAAAGACAGGAGACAATAGCCGGTGTCAGGTGGAGCTACCTCTTGCCTATGGAGCAGAAGGACTGACTTCCGCAGTAGGGGCATTTATTTTATACACTTGCAAAGTCAGTGTCATGGGCAGGTAATGTATTCTCTGGCAGGACGCTTTTTTAATATTGAGGTAGCTTGACTACTTGACCAGGTCCAATGGCTCCCAACAAGTTTTGTAATTTTAGTCGATTCTCTCTTTTTAAAGTCAATCTGGTTTACAGATTTGTTTTTTGTTTGTTTGTTTTTTGGTGCTGGGAATCAAACTCAGGACCTTGCACTGGGAAGATTTTGTTGAATTAAAAGAAAAAGCCTTTTAGATGAGTATGGTGGTACACGCCTGTAATCCCAACACTTGGGAGGCTGAGATGTGGGGCGTTGTGAGTTTGAGACCAGTCTGGGCTACAAAGTGAGCTCTAGGCCAGTCTGAACTTCATACTGAGACGCCATCTCAAAAAGACAAAAAAAGAAAAGAAAACCTTTGGTCAGCTGTTTTCTCTTGTGTTTTCTGTTTTGTTTTGTTCTAATCTTTATTATTTTGTCTTGTTAGCTTTGCACTTAATTTGCTGTTCTAGTTATTCAAGGTGTAGTGAGGTTATTGATTTAAGATGTTTTTTGCTTTCATTTGTCTGAAGTTTTCCCTGTGACTTCTTTGATCTATGGTTATTTAAAAAGATTCCTTTTAATGTCCACTTAACTTGTGAATTTTCCAGTTTTCTTTCTGTCATTAATTTCTTGTTTGCATCATTCACCTTAAGAAAAGTGTGTTGTATTACTTCAGTCTCTTGACAGTTAAGCCTTTTCTAGCCATCATATGAATGTTCCATGCACACTGGAGAACATTTGTTGTTGGATGGACTGTTCTGTTTGGTCTAACTGGCTTGTAGTGTCATTCAAGTTTTTCTTCCCTCTCGTTGCTCCGTTCATTATGGGGAATATTACATTAAAATCTCCAGTTATTATTGTGATACAGTTTTTCCTTTCAGTTCTGTCAGTGTTTGCTTCCTGTGTATTGAGGCTCTGTTTGCAGTGCATACATGATTGTTACCTCTTCTTGATAAATTGACCTTTTTTTTTTATTTTCTGGTCTTTCTGAGACAGGATTTTGCTATGGAGTTCAGCTGGCCTTGAACACAGTTGGTAGCCCAGGCTGACCTCCAACGTGGGGGGAATCTCCTGCCTTAGCCTCCAAAGTGTTGGCATTACAGGCTTATGCCACCACGGATAAATTGACCTTTGGTCAACATATTTTGTCCTTGTCACCATATCAGTTTTTAACTTAAAGTCCATTTTATTTGATACTAGTACAATCACCCCATTTTCAGTTACTATTCACAGGAAACATTTTTTATTCTCTCAACTTTCAACCCTGTGAATCTTTAGATCTGAAATAAGTCTCTCTTTTTTTGAGACAGGGTCTCACTGTGCAGTTCAGGCTGGTCTTGAGCTCACTTTGTAACCCAGGCTGGCCTTGAACTCACAACGATCCTCCTGCCTCAGCCTCCTGAGTGCTGGGATTATAAAGGCGTGCACCACCATGTCCAGCTGAAGTAAAGCCTTTTGTTAGGTAGATTTAGAATTTTTTATTTTGGCAATTTTTACTTTTATAGGAGAGTTTATTTACATTTAGCATGATTGTCAGTAAGACTTACACCATTTTGTATTTGTGTTCTTAGAGTTTTATTTTTTATTTTCCCCGTTACTTTGTTTTGGTACCAGGAATCAAACTCGGGACCTTGTGCTTGCCAGGCTGTTGTGCCCCTGAGCTTTATCCCTGGCCCTATTTTCTCCATTAATGCCTTACTTTTATTTTCTTGATTTTTCATACTAATGGTTTGATTCCTTTTTAATGTGTATTTGATATTTTCTTCATGATCTGTTTTTTACTCAATTCTGGTAGCTTTTAATCTTTTAAGGAAATTGTCCATTTTATCTAAATTATCGTATATTGGCATAATTTTTTTCTAACATTCGTTTAATCCTTTTAACCACTGCAGTCTATAAATGATATTTCTTGTTCTTTTAATATCACTTCTCATCTTTTTCTCAATTGAGTTTGGCTAGAAATTTATGAGGTTTTTTTTGGTTTTCTTTATAAAATTAGCTTTTGGCGTGACTGTCTTTAAAAGTTTTTTTCCTGTTTTTCTTTCTCATATTAACTTTTTTCTTCCATTTCCTGATTTTTCTTTTGTGTGATAGTACAGATTGAACCCAGGGTTTTAACCATGTTAAGTACACCCTCTTCTACTGAGTTGTACTCCTAGCCAATCTGTTCTTGCTAATCTCTTAGCAAGAGATCAGCTAAGCTAATCTCTAGTCATTGATTAGCTCTAGTCATTGATTTGATATCATTTTTTTCCCAATATGTCATTTAATACTATGTAAAGTTTCCCCTAAGTGCCACAGAGTCAGGGGGATGTTTTTCTTTTCATTCAAAATGTCTATTTCAAATACTTCTTTGAACAGTTTGAAAATGCCCCTTAATTTGCTTTCCTTCTTGTTTCAGTGTTGGGGGTCATTGAGCCTCTTTCCACTGTGGATTAATATTTTACGTCAAAATTGAAAAGGTTTGGCCATTATCTTTTCAAATACAGATTTTGCTCCCTTTTCCTTTTTCACTTATTCATAAACTTCAGTTGATTGCTTATTAGGCTGCTTAAAATTGTCACACAGATCATTGATACTGTCACATTTCTTGTTGTTGGAATTGACACATAATAATTATATATACATTTATTTATTGGGTACAGTGTGATAATTCAGTAGAAGTATATATTGTGTAATGGTCAAATTGCAGTTCCTTCTTAAGCATTTGTCATTTCTTCATATTGGAAGCTTTGAACTCTGCTTTTAGGTTTTTTGTTCTTTTTTTTTTTTTTGTACTGGGAATTGAACTCACAACCTCATGCTTGCCAAGCAGGCACTGTGCCTAAATCCTGCCCTCTTTTAGTATTTTACAAACTATATAACAAATTGTGGTAAATTCTGGGTAGCCATGGTCTCAAAATGTTTCTGCCTTGTAGGAGCCTTGTGGCAGGGAGGGCACAGTGTGGGCTGGGCTCTTTTTGTGGGGCACTGCAGTGGTGTGGATTCTGTAGCACCTCCCCAAACTGGTCCTAAAGGTCCGGCAAGCACTGCAGTCCTCTCCAGCAGCAATACTTCGGGTTCTATGGCATTAGTAGGTACTGCCTGGAGCGTGTTACTCACCTTTCCACAGTGCGTGAAGTCTTTGGCTTAGGGCCATGATGGTGAACTTATTAGAGACCAGTGCCCAAACTGCACCCCAAAACCTACTTGTTTGTCACAAAGTGCCGACGCTACAATTAAACCCAAATACTGAGGTTTTAGTTTAGAAGAAACAGCTCGCACATTAACATCTTCGTTTTAAAAGAAAAACAAATGCATGCAAGCTATAGGTTGTCACTACTGGCTTAGGATTTAAGTTCTAAACTGGAGAGAAAATTGTACATGCTCTACATAGTTCCTTTCCGAGTGTGTCACGGGTCTCCATGCTCTGTGACCTCTGCTAGATTCCAACTACGATCAAATATGCCAACGTAGTAACAGTTTTTTCTTTGCTTTGATTCTTGTGGAGGGACATGGCCAGGCACCACCCATCAGCCATCTTGCTGCCATCCCAGCTGCCCCTCTTTTCCTGTTTCTTCTCTGCTTTCTGTGCTGTGTCCTCATGTTCACTAGGATCCTCTTCAGTTCCCAGTCTGCCATTGATCCCACGCTGTATATTTTTCATCTCAGATATTGCTGTTTTTATCTCTAGAAATTTAATTTTGTTCTTTTTTTGTACCATTGTCTTTTCTTTTTAAACATTCGGTATACAGTTATAATTGTTTTGCTGTCTGGATTTGCTGATTCTAATATTTGTGTCAGTTCTGAGTCATTTTCTTTTTTCTCTTTTTGAGACAGTGTCTGGCTATGTAGTGCAGGCTGACCTTGACCTCACTGTGTAGCCCAGGCTGGCCTCGAACTCATGGCAGTACTTCTCCCAGGTGTGCTCCACCATGCCCGGCTCCTGAGTCATTTCTGTTAAATAATTTTTCTCTTCGTTGACAAGAAAAATGCTTCAGTTAATAATGTTCTGGTAGCCCATTCACAGATGTCTATTGTTGAGTTTATTCTTTTCATAAATTTTCGTGTTCTACTTACTACTTGTTTCAAAGGCTTTCTTAAATATATTATGTAAATAATGTATTCAAATAATAAACTAAATCCTCAAGAAAGACTCCTGTAAAGAAACTGAATTAAAAGGTCATACTAATGCCAGGTGTGGTGGCACATGCCTGTAATCCCAACACTTGGGAGGCTGAGGCAGGAGGATCCATTGCAAGTTCGAGACCAGCCTGGGCTACAAAGTGAGCTGAAGGCCAGCCTGAACTGCAAATTGAGACCTTGTCTCAAAAAGACAAAAAAAAAAGAAAAAGAAAAGGTCATACTAACAATGCAAACACAACTGAGAAAGGAAAAAGCTAAAATGGCAGGTCTACAGCCCCACAGAAAGAGGTTGAAAGGGTGGTTTAAGCAAATCTGGTAAGAAGTTGGTGTCAGAGTTACTTTTTTTTTTGTTGCTGATACAGAATATGGAACAGCCAAAGTTAAAGGAGGAAACGTTTATTTTGGCTCACAGTTTGTAGAGATTTCAGTCCATAATTTGCTGACTCCAAGCCAGGGTGGCATGGCAGAGGGGCATCACAGAGGAGAAACCTTTCATGGCAAGAAAGGAGACAGCCAAGTGACAGGCAGCAGCAGAAGCAGCAGGCTTGCCTTCTTTCCCTTTCCCTCTTCCAGGCTGTCCCCCTTCAGGGTGGTGCCCCCCACATCCGAGGTAAGGCATCTTTAATCTTAGCATTTATACCCTTGATCTAGCCACCTCCCAGAAGCTCCACTGTGAGTGCATGAGGCTCTTGGGGGAGGGGGACATTTGGATCTGAGCCATTACGGTTTGCGAAGTCAGATTTATCAAAAAGACTTACTACTACCAGTAAAAACAGATTATCAGCTACTTAAAAAAAGAAGAACCAGGTATGAAGAAGCAGTTTTAGCGTGCAAGATCTGAAAAGCTCAGTTGCTGCACATGAGATTCTTGGGGGGAAGGAAACAAAGGAAGAATGGAGAGTTTCGGAGCGTGGACCGTGGAGGAGCCCTTCCTTTCACCCTGATGTTGTCTGGTGGCTCTGATGGCAGGATTCAGGGACAGTGTCTCCTGTGGGTGTTATTATTAGTACGTTACAGATAATGTCAAAAGAATAAGTTGGAGACATTGTTAATTATTCATGTGCAAATTTTCCGTATGACAGAGACGGGCATTAATTAGACTGTTGGTCAAGAAACACAAAAATAATACAAAAGGGAAATGGAGGAGGAAGGGAGGAAAACAAACATGGAAACAGTGAGCTTTTTAACTGGTTAATTAGGGATGAGGCTGATCTCACAACATGCATCTGTGGGTAAAAAAGAAAAGTTGTATAGTATTTTGTAAAAGGAATTTAAATTCTCAAGAAGTTGTGACAGTTATCTCTCTGTAGTGTCTTTTTTTTTTTTTTTCTTTTTTTGCCTTTCTGAGACATAGTCTCACTATGTAGTTCAAGCTTGCCTTAAGCTCACTTTGTAGCTTGTCTCAAACTCACAATGATCCTCCTGCCTCAGCCTCCCAAGTGCTGGGATTATAGGCATGTGCCTGGCCTGTAGTGTCTACTAGTGGCCCTAATTTAGTACTGGCACCAAGTTAGAACCATTTCCTTGCTCTGAAAACTTTTTTACGGCACTAGGGATCAAACTCCGGACCTTGTGCTTGCCAGGCAGGCTCTGTATCAGTCTGTGTGTCTTTGCAATATTGATTTTTGCTACCTAACTTGTGTATGTAATGAATCATTAGGAGTCTTCCAGAAATTACTAATACATTTCCATAATGGTGATGCATGTTCTATTAAGCATTTAATATGTAAGGATTCTGCTTCTGTTAGGGTTTTTTTTTTTTTTTTTTTTTTTTTAATCTTTTTGAGACAGGGTCTTACGATGCAGGTCAGGCTGGCCTTGAGCTCACTTTGTAGTCCAGGCTGGTCTGGAGCTTGCAATGATCCTCCTACCTCAGCCGTCTGAGTGCTGGGAATACATGCATGTACCACTGTCTCCGGCTGCTCCTGCTAGTTGGAACAGTTGTGAATTAATTGTGGCAAGCTAGTAAGATCTTTTCTAAGCTTCTTTTTTTGTTGTACTTTTTGAGACAGGGCCTTGCTATGCAGTTCAGGCTCGCCTTCAGCTCACTTGTGTTGCCCAGGCTGGTCTCAGTGATCCTCCTGCCTTAGCCTCCCAAATGCTGGGGTTGTAGGCTTGCAACACCACACCCAGCTAAATCTTTTGTAAGCTTTTTTCCGGACTGCTTGAGCTAATGTTTTCTGTCTGACCAGTGAGGTAGACCGCACATTATTTTTGATGTTCTTTTAAAGATATGTGGACAGTTACAGTTCATAAAGTCAGATGGCATATGTCAGCTCCTTTTCCTGGACAAATAGGGAGGGGTTGCCTTAATAAAACTTTGTGTGTTCTTATGAGGTTCTCTACATAAATTAGTATTCATGTAAATTTTTCATAGATCTTTGAGCATCCCTCTCTCGCTTGTGAAGAATTTTGCAGCATTGGATATATTATAGGGAATTCTTTTTTTTTGGAATTAAACAGTAGCAAGTGATCATTGACTAGGTTATATAAAACTAATGTTATTTTTCAGGATAAATTGAACACACAATGTTTACACAAGGAGTGAGTGTCCCTTTCATGCAAACTGCTTATATTCAGGATAAATACTCTAAACAGTAGTGTCTGGGTGTTCAGGGAACCTCTGAAAACTATCATGATCCCCAGTCAGCTAAGAATACTCTTCTGGCAGGCTTGGTGGCACACTCCTATAATCACAGCACTCGGTAGGCTGAGCTGAGGCAGGAGAATTGTTGTAAGTTTGACACCAACCTGGGCTACAAAGTGAGCCCAAGGCCAGCCTGAGCTGCATAGTGAGACCCTGTCTCAAAAAGAAAAATAAATAAATAAATACAAAACCCTCTTTTCTGTGTTAGCACCATAATTTGAACTCTGATTTTTAATATGTATCTCTTTTAATAAGCTATTTTTAATAGTCATCACCTTAAATTGAATTTTTAGTTTTTCCAAGTACAGGTATTTAAATTCCCAAGCATTTGATTTTCATTTAATGTGATTAAATCCTGGCTGCTGATCTTACAGACACTTTTTCTTTTATCTGTTTATCCAGAATTCCAAGGATTTGGGGTATGAATTTGAGCATTTGGTAAACTAGCTTTTCTGTTTTCTGGTTTTCTTGTTAATGAATTTTAAAAACGGTGATTGACTTACCAGAACTTCCATTTCTTCAAGGTGTTGACTTCAAGGTGAAGACAATTTCAGTGGATGGAAATAAGGCTAAACTTGCAATATGGGTAAGAGTTTTAAAAATGTGTTTGAGTGTTAAACTTGTACTTTTTGCAACTTTTTTTTCTTTTTAAGAAAGGGTCTTGCTGTGTAGTTGAGGCTGGCCTTGAGCTCACTTTGTAGCCCAGGCTGGTCTCGAACTCACAACGATGCTCCTGCCTCAGCCTCCTGAGTGCTGGGATTACAGGCATGCACCACTTCGCTGGGCTCTAAACTTGTACTTTTTATGGAGGCAGAAAATGATTTATTTAGTGTTGTGGAAATAAACAAACAACTTGTATTAAATACTTTTGGGATACTTCATGTCCACTAAGAGACACACTGTATAGTTATGTCTCTTATATTGGGTAAAGAGGCAGAGACTTGTTTTATTTAAACTTTTAAAATGTATTTTCAGAATATTTTTAAAGCTAGAGAATTAAAAAAAAATCACACAGCCTGCCAGAGCAAATCATTGGTGGTAGACTTGTTCTGAGTTTTTAAAAGACCATCTGAACCAACAGTGAATTATCAAGGAGAACAGAAAGGAAGTGATAGGGAAAAAAATTGTTTTCCTCTTTGTTAGTGTAGATATTTATAAAATTTGCCAACTTTAAGTTTGTTTTTTGGTACTTTCTCTTCTTTTACCTGCTTTTCATTTCCTTGGAATCCTCTACAATTCTCATCCATGTTGCTCTGCAAACTAGACCTCCTTATGCTAGTGCTGAATAAGGTGGCATTAAATGTCAAAAGCATCAAAGAGGCTTAGTCTGTCTCTCAGTTCCTCTAAATATAATTGCCACTGTATAAATACTTATAAAAATATATACCTAATTTTTACATGTACTATAATTAAATATGTATCTTATAACATGATAAATATTAGAACTGATTAGCAGTCATCAAATGAAGATATACTTCTACATGATGGTTAAATGGAAATGCTTCCTGGACATCAGTAAGTGGAAGAAGTAAGTATTCATGATTTATATAATAATAGTTGTCAAGTGTTTTTTTTTTTTTTTTTTTTTGGCGGGCCTGGGGATCGAACTCAGGACCCTGCGCTTGCTAGGCAGGCGCTTATTCCACTGAGCTATATCCCCAGCCCAATAGTTGTCAAGTTGCTCAAGCGAAGCTTAAACTTGGGATTCTCCTACCTTAGCCTCCTAGAGTGCGAAGATACAGGCATAGGCTACCACGTCTGCGTGATGTATCATGTTTTAAATGATTATTAATTTATTTGCCCCTCCCACATAGTTAACATCAGTCAGAGCAGTGATGTCTACAGAAAACATTTTGGAAAATGTTGGACTAGGCAAAAGAAAAATATTGAACGATTGAAGAATACCTGCTTTTGTATTAAACTGGGGGCCTGGTTTTACGTCTTTTTTATGATCTAATTTATTATCTCTGTTCTTGCTATTGCTTTGTGAAATACTCAAATCAGATCGGAACTGAGATTTAATGGTTGCAGTGACATTTTTCTCTTATATAAGAATATTTTTTTACGTTTACTTGCTATTTCCTGCCTAATGACTATGCTGGCGGGGACTATTTTGATGAGCTGTCTTTATCCTAGTCTTAATATTTTTTCCAAAAGAAAAGTTTTCTGAACTCTAAGAATAATACTGGCTCATTCTTTTTTTTTTTTTTTGGCCCATTCTATAAAGGATAATTGAGACAATAAGAAAGCAATAGAGAAAACATGCATCTTTAGTAAGTGTATACTTTTAGTAAATTATTTTTAAAGATATTTAGGTACATGTACACATACTATTATACGTACATGTATATATGTGGTTTCCCAAACCTGGAATTGATTCACAAATGTGCACATTTTTCTGTATCAGTAAATACAGATGTTATCAGTTTAATGGCCACCTAGTATTCCTTCTATGGCTGTATTGTAATTTAGCCACCTCTCAGAGAAAGATACTTACATTGATAATATGTTTTCATAAAAATAAGCAGCGCTCCAGTGAGCACCCTAACTATACATCTGTGAGTAGTTATGTAATTACTTAGGATGTACACCTAGAAGTGGAAATACTGTTTTAAAGAATGCGAGGATTTAATATTGATACACATTGAAAAGACTTGTTTTTCAGTTTTTACTTCCACCAGATATTGTTCATATTCTTTTACACATTTTAATTAGTACAGTAGTGGGTATTACCAGTTTTTTCTTTTTTTTTTTTTTGCGGTACTGGGGATTGAACTCAGGACCTTGTGCTTGCCAGGCAAGCGCCTGTTCCACTGAGCTATATCCCCAGCCCCTGTTTTTTCATTTTTACTTTCTGAGGTACAATTTTTTTATTTTTACTGTGTGCGTATCTTTTTAGTTTTTATCATGTTTATTGATCCCATTTAAACATGTATTTTCTTTTTACATTCTTTGCCCACTGTATATTAACATTCATCTTTTCCTTGAGTAAAGTGTGTTATAAAAGTACTGGCTTTGTCATGTGCTGCATTTTTCCACAATGGCATTCATCTTTAAAATCATTAATTGAGGTCTTCTATGTAGAGTATCGTGTCATCTGCAGACAGCGATAGTTACACATCTTCCTTTCCTGTGTTCCTTTTATTTCTTTCTCTTGTCTACTTGCTCTGGCTGATGTTTCCAGAACTATATTGAATAGGAGTGGCGATAGTAGAGATCTTTGTCTTATTCCTGATTTTACAGAGAATTTAGTGTGATGTTGGCTGTTAGTTTGTCATAGATGGCTTTAGTCAGATGGAGATAAATACCTTCCATTCCAGTTTTCTGTAGGGTTTTTATCATGAATGGGTGTTGGACTTTGTCAGATGCTTTTTCTGCTTTGAGATGATCCTGCGATTTCCATCCTTTGCTCTGTGGATATGGTGTATTACATTTATTAATGTACATGTGTGGAACCATCCCTGTATCCCTGAGATAAGTCCTACTTGGTCATGGTGTATATAGTCTTACTGATGATTTGCTCTACTCTTTTTTTGCTGTTTCTATATACAAAGAGCATTTTATTTTATTTTTTTGTTTTGTTTTTTGGCGGTACTGGGGATTGAACTCAGGACGCTGCGCCTGCTAGGCAGGCGCTTATTCCACTGAGCTATATCCCCAGCACAAAGAGCATTTTAATTAATTTCTTTACACATAACTGAAAATGATGTTACACTACGTAAGTTATTTACACTGTGCAGTAATGTGTTGCAAAATAAATTATCTAGAAAGCCCCAGAGTACACTGTGAAGGTGTATAAAACTGTACAGCGTCTTCAGATACACTCTTGTGAGAATTACTGGCTCTGTAGTATTTCAAGTTACATTCTCAGAAACAAAATGCCCAAGTTTAAAGGAAAAAATATATCAACCATGTGGATTTTACTCCATTAAAAACACTGTTGGAGGGTCCTAACTGTATCCATCTGCAGCCAGGCAGGTGACAGCCAGGCCCTCAGCACACCAGCACTCCCCGTGTCCCTGTCTTTCCCAAGGATGAGGACAAGATGGTGCAGTCCTGCTTTTCCAAGTATCTTACTGAGGATTTTGCATCCGTTTTCCTTAGATTAGTCTGTACTCTTTCTTGGGTGGACCCTTCTCTGGTTTTGGCTTCAGGGTAATACTTGCCTCTAGGAATGAATTTGAAAGCTTTTTTTTTTTTTTATTGGTCTTTTTGAGACAGGGTCTTGCTGTGTAGTCCAAGGTGACTTTGGACTCACTCTGTAGCCCAGGCTGGCCATCAGCTCACAGTGATCTTCTACTTCAGCTTCCCTAGGGCTGGTATTGCAGCTGTGCGCCACCACACTCGGTTATTTAGTGTTTGTGAGTTAGGGTTTCTCAAAGTTACTGATCTAAGGCTATGAATACTTTGAGTTTCTGTGTATCTATATCTCAGGTATGTATATTCCCAGTTGTTTTCTAAAGTGATGCTGTAAACATAGAAATTACATCGTCATGATTTCCAGTTAATTGTTTTCCTGTAAACTTGAGATTTGATCCCTTGATCAAAGTGATCAAAAAAGATTACTGAGGATCCATATGGGATTTTATTAATTATTATATCATTTATTTATTTATTTTTTTGCAGTACTGGGGATCGAATTCAGGACCTTGTGCTTACAAGGCAGGCACTTGTGACACTGAGCTATATCCCCAGCCCCTAATTATTATATCAAAATATCAACCTGTATCATGTTATTAAAATTATAATTGGCTTAGATGATGTCTTTATGTAGGTTTATTATTGGTGAAAACTTGGGTAAGTATGCAAATTGAATAATTTTAATATCAGAGGCAGGTTTTGTAAGAAACCTTTAGCCCAAGAAAAATTTTTGTTAAGACACAAGTCATTTTTATCTCATATATTTATCTGTTTAGAAAGTTTAATCTTAAATGTGTTATTTCACTTAATCATCGTAATGAAGAGAACTAGTTTCTGTAGTGATGAGAATCTGGAAGCAAGCTGGATGTGGTGGCGCGTGCCTGTAATCCTAGCACTCAGGAGGCTGAAGCAGGAGGATCTTTGTGAGTTCGAGGCCAGCCTGGACTACAAAGTGAGCTCAAGGCCAGCTTGAATTGTATTATCAAGACCCTGTCTCAAAAAGACAGAAAAAAAAAAAAATCTGGAAGCAAAAACACTCGACATGTATACTTCCCCTGTGTGAGAAACCCAAAGTACTGCATCCATAAGGAGCAGAGTGGGGGAGAGATCTCAGGAAGTAGGAAGAACTTGTTTCAAAGGGAAGAGAAAGAATAGATGCAGGGAGGGGAGGCAGAAAGAGAAAAAAGGATGTACAGAAAAAAAAAATGCATCAAAAAATAAAAATAGAACTGTGTAAATATGGAAGCCACCTCCCGTCTTATAAACCTCTTAGGTTTATCCCTAACTTTTTCTGTTTTTCCTGTAGCAACATTATCACAATGGGATCCATAGCTAAGTTGTGGTTTGATGTATGTCTTTACTCTTTCAGGGTTGGAGGGAGGGGAGGGGAAGGGGACAAAAGATTTAAGAATGTGCTATGTACATATACCCATCCCCCATGATGAATGTGATCATTATGTACTTAAACATTTTTCTTTTTGTCTTTTTGAGACAGGGTCTTGTTATGCAATTCAGGCTGGCCTTGAGTTCACTTTGTAGCTCAAACTGGTCTTGAACCAGCAACGATCCTCCCGCCTCAGCCTCCCAGAGTGCTGGGATTACAGGCATGCCCCACCACACCTGGCTATGTACTTAAAAATGTAAAGCTACGTCTTTTTTTTTTTTTTTTTGCAGTACTGGGGATCGAACTCAGGACCCTGCGCTTGCTAGGCAAGCACTTATTCCACTGAGCTATATCCCCAGCTAAAACTACGTCTTAAAAAAGATTTTAACAATGAGAAATGCTTGTCTGAAGAGTTAAAATTCTGCATTTATATAAGTTTATTGGGCTGGGGATATAGCTCACTGGAATAAGCGCCTGCCTGGCAAGCGCAAGGTCCTGAGTTTGATCCCCGGTACCGCCAAAAAAAAAAAAAAAGTTTATTTGTGGAAGAATAGATAATGTTCAAAGTGGTTTTTCATTGAAAGTTATTTTCCTTTTGTTTCTGGGAATTCAAATTTCTTCAAATGCTTTATTGTCTTGTCCCTTCCTCAGCTATTCGATATGGCTGAAGCCACCTCCTGTCATATAAACCTCTTACGTTTATCCCTAACTTTTTTCTGCTTGTCCTGTAGCAGCATTATCACAGTGGGACCTGTAGCCAAGTTGCAGTTTGATGCATGTCTTTACTCTTTTCAGGTTATTTCACTTCAGTCAACTGTGAACTTTTTTTCTTTATTTTTTTTTAAATTTTATTTTAAAGACAAAAGAATGGAGACATATGAACCAGAAAAGCCATAAACAATACAGAAAATACAAAGTTATACAGAATATAGTAGGGAATTAGAACTGGATGTTGTATTACATAGTTATCTTCACATTAGTTAACACAAAAACATTAAAGGAAATACCAAATTATAGATAAGATAGTA
>PVLD010019448.1:0-36389 GCA_004027595.1 Dinomys branickii
TGGGAGAATGTCCCTTAAGCTTTCTGCTGAGATTTGTTCTTCTGTCTTCCCTTTTTTGGGTATCAGATTCAAAATATTGAGCATTAGATTCCCCAGGCAGTTCAGCAGGCAAAGGTCTGCTGCAGAGGCTGCTCCAATGACTTTTCTTTGGGGGAATGTCCCTTAAGCTTTCTGCTGAGAGTTCCGCTTAAAAGGCTGTGCAGAAGTTATTTAGCTGCTCCCTAGTGAGAGACCTGGGTGAGGTGTGTGAGACCACTCCCCCGCCCTCCCAGGGTTCCCTGCCAGGTATAGGGATGGATCTCCTCCCCCACTCGGTGATCTGGTCATGAGCGCAGATAGCTCACCAGTTTTCGGAGTCCCTGCAGGCCGGAAGGTTCCAAGGTGCCAGTTTTTTGTGCTAAGCTCGCGATCCGCCGCTCGCAGCCCCTTGTTTCCTCGCGCTCTCCGGGTCTGGGGAGGGAGCGGGATGCTCCGCTCCTAGGCTCCGCAGCCTGCCCGATGCGCGCGAAATGTGAGATTGCCGGGAGTTGCCGCTGCTAAAAAGCCGATCTCTGTCGGGAGTCGCTGGAAAGCTGCGCCGGCTCGCGAGGCGGGAGGGACCGAGTTAGCTGTGGCCCCCAGGGCTCTCGGACCCAGCCAAGCCCCCTACCCGCGCAAAGCGTCCCCGGCTCCCAGCATCTGGGGCTTTCCCGCGTCTCGCCATGGCAGTTTGGGCCGCCCTACCGCATCTCCCCCAGCAGCTCAGAGAAACACGTTCAGTTTGATCTTCTCAGCTGAGGTCCCGGCATTCACGCTCGTCAAGTCTGTCTCGAGCTGGTGGTGTTTATCAAGGAGGATCGCTCCTTTGCTGCTCACCTGGTCGCCATCTTCCCGGAAGTCTTTCCTCCTTTATAGATTGATCACACAGTATGACCATTTATTATTTGAACAATGTAATAATTCCGAATATCCATGTGCCTTACCTTTAGGCTAAATCTCGTCTTATAAAACAGTGATAGTTCTAAGAGTCCATAATAAATAAAACTCTATCTAAACCTTCATCTCGAAAACAAAAATTATACTGAATAAGCAGCAGAAATAAAATTGAGTATAAAATAGAGGGTAAATTTAAAAAGAGAATCAGGAAAATCAAAATGCTATCCTAGTCTGCTATTATATCACAAAGGAAATAAAAATATAATTACATGATATTTGGAAAATAGTAGTGTGAGTAAATATAGGCATTAGAGTCAAAGATGCTTCCCATGTACCGGTGAACCTCCAAGTCATAGGAATGTATAATTGCTGCGGACTCCTGTTTCTCCATCTTGCTTGTTTCCAGCATCAGTTATTTAAAGTGACCCAGTGAAACCTTCTCTAGAACTGCTCCGAGTCTCCCCTACCGCAGAAAATAGCATCACCATCCACCCGCTAGTCCAGGTCAAAACTTAGGAAGTAATTTACCTCTTTGGTGGGTACTACCATCAGAGTGTATCCCGGATGCAGTTACCGTCTCCACCGCCAGTGACACTGGTCAGACCAGTGTTGCTGCTGGCTTGTTGTTACTCCACCAGATCATCTCACACGTTCCTCCCACTGTCTTCTCAGCTGCTGTGCTTTCCTCCTTTCTTTGTCAATACAAAAAGCAAAATGACCTTTGGAAAACAAAGTACTTGGAATACTGTTCGGATTTCTTGTGGTCAAGGAGGCTGTGCATGGGGTAGTTCTGCCTATAGCATCTCCTTAAACTTACCTCCTCCTCAGTATATTCTGGACAAAATCTCTGTCTCTGTCTATCTCTGTCTCTCTCTCTCTCTCTCTCTCTCTCTCTCTCTCTCTCCCTGGCGCATAGTAACCTCATTCCTACCACAGGACCTTTGTACTTGCTATATTTTTCTGCAAAAGTATTCTGTCTTTTTTTCTTTTCATAGCTATCTCCTTAGTATCATTCAAGTCTTAACACAAATGTCATCTTTTTAAGGCACTTTTTCTGAATACCAAAGCTAACCTAGCCAGTCATAGTCTTCTCAGTCACCTTTCTCAGCCACATTACCTGGAATATTTTATGAAAGTACTAGTTATTGTATGAAATGACCTTTTTGTTTAATCTAGTATGATATGTCTTTACCTGTCCAAAAGCAAGGTTAGTGAGAATAGAGGCCTTGATTTACTCAATGTCTGGAATACTGTATGTCTTGTAGGTTTCAAGTGAATGCTTTTGAATAAGAAAACCCCTAAAGTTAATTGTCCATACCTTATCATACCTTATATATGTTTTTAAACATTTTCTTCCTGAGTTATTTGCTTATGTTCTTAAGGAGTAAGAAGCAGAAGCGTTTAGCTTTACTTAATGGTTACTTTATTTCTATTTTAGTGATTGCATCCTGTTTCTCATTCATGAAGAGAATAGATAGCTTTGTCAATACTCTCCTATACTTTCTTGTAGAAAGGTTATCATTTCAGCTTTTACTTTTAGGTCTGTAATCCATTTCAGATTGATTTTTGTACAGTATATGGTACAAAATAATTCTTGTTTCAATTTTCCTCACATGAATATGTAGTTCTAGCACCAAAAGATCTCACTTTCCTCACCGAATTGCTTTGGCACCTTTAATAAAAACATCAATGGCCTCATAATAAGGGTTTATTCTTCGGCTTTATATGTTGTTGCATTAGTCTATCTGTTTATTCTTGTGCTAATACTGCACTATGTTGACCACAGGAGCTTCAAAACAAAGTTTGAAGGTTGCATTTCCTCCAACTTTTTAGTTTTATTTTCATGATTATTTTGGTTGTTATTTGTATTTTCATGTAAGTTTAAGAGTAAAGTCATCAATTTATGTACAGAAATCTTGCTGAAATGGCAAGTAGGATGGCATGGATGCTGTAGGTCTCCTGGGAAGACCTGTTCCCTTGATATTAGTAAATTTGCTGGCTTACAACTTCTCTCTATTAAGCATCTAAAACGTATCAACAGTATCTCATAGTTTCAAATGCAGAAACCATGTACAACTTTTGTCAAAGTTATTCCTACTTTATAATTTTTCTTGTGTGTGTTTTACTATATATTCTGCTGCCCAGCAACCTCCCCCAGAGGCAAACTTTATGATGCTGCTACTTTTTCTGAAACCTGTTAGTGAAGTGAGTGTTGTCATCTTTCCAAAGAAATCGCAATAGCTGATATGGCTCCCAGGCCTTATACGTTCTGGTCTCACGTGCATCTGCAAGCTTCAGCTCACTCTCTTTCCTTGCAGTGCTGTGCTGTAGACATGGGGAATAATGTACTGTTGCAGGAACTCCCATTCTCTCCCACCTTCAAGCCTTTGTACAGGATTTTGTTTTCTGTGGGAAGCTGGATAATTCTTTTTTCACATGGATGATGCCTCCTTGAGAAAATCCCCTGAGCCTCCAAGATGGACATTATTACAGGTGCTCCCCGAGCATCCTGTGCCTAGTCCCTATCGCAGCACTTACCACACTTAATCACACTGTCCTGAAACTGCCTCCTGGCTTGTTTCCCCTTCCACTAGACCATAAGCTCCTTGAAATAACTGTGTCTAGTGAGCAGGTATTCAAAAAATATTTGATTGAAATTGAGTAAGTAAATTCTATTTTACAATAAAATCACGGAATATTTTAGGGTGAACTATTAGTTTTTCATATGATATCACAACATAAGCCAAAATAAATTTCATATGCATATAATTGAATAGTATTTTAATAATGTGATAAATATAAATGTCTACTTCTTTCTTTGCCAGTGAGGGTTTTTAAAAGTGAAGAAATAGGGGCTGGGGATATAGCTCAGTGGAATAAGCGCTTGCCTAGCAAGCGCAGGGTCCTGAGTTCGATCCCCAGTACCGCAAAAAAAATAAATAAATAAAAGTGAAGAAATGGTGGAAAACACTGAAAAAAAAAGCAATAGTTCTGATTAATATGTGAAAGTTATATTTAGAAACTACTATTCAATGAATACAGTCATGCTTATTATTATGTGTATTTTATCTAGTTATTTGACAAATAATTGTTGGGAGATTATGATGTGCCCCATCCAGGTATTCCTGCCATCATGCAGTTTTAATGGGGGCAAAACAGACAAGTAAGTAAACTAATGTTACCATGTCTTATTTTTAGAAAAAAAATAAACAAAACCTAAGATACAATATATGCATAAATTTATAAAAGCATTTCAGAAACCTGTTAAAAGCAGATTAGAAAGATAAGACATTATAGTTGCAAAAGAAACCCAAGAGGTATGAAGTGTTCTCACTGTGTTTGATCAGAAAATACTATATTCATGTTATTACCAAAAATTGGAAACTTTATGTTGCTTCTTATTTACTTTTACACAGGTTATATGCATTTACAGGACCGGTTTCAAATGCGTTAGTAGCAAAACCAACCTTCATTAAATCCTTTTACCTCTGCCATCTTGTAGACATGGCTGCCAACTTTCTATCAAAATCATTTTTTAAAACACTAGTCAGGGTACAATCAAAGAATACTCTTATAGAATACTAAAATGTAGGAAATGATTTAATCTTTTTGGAAGTAAAGTTTTCAACATATATCAATCCTTAAGTATACATTATAACTTAATGAATTCTAATTTTGGGTTTTCTCCAAAGAAAATAGGTAAATAATTCAGATTTATGGATATAGATGGACACCACACTATAACTATGAGAAATTTGAAACAATTCCTGTATCCAAAACTTGTCCATTATAGAACAGTCTGCACTAAAATGAAGTAATGCACAGCTATCATTGCTCATCTCTAGCTCAAAGTATATCATTTGGAGTGGAAATGTAAAACATGCTTTCAGTGCAGTGTCCATGTTTTTCTGGCTCAGCATAGGTCCCAGCTCCTAGAATTATCCCTTCAACACTATACACACCCCACAGATGTGGGTGCCGTTAATGAATTGCATCCCCTGGGGCTAGCTCAAGGGTAAGGCACTTGCTGAGCATGCGTAATACCCTGGGTTCCATTCCCAGTAATACTGAAACAAAACTGGAAGAGCTTGGAAGTTGTGGGATCAGTCAGGACTGAGCTCTTACTTGGTCCCAAGAATCACCTGGAAAAACTTGTTAAAAAAAAAAACTGTATTCCCAAACCAGATTCTAAATAGAGGGTGTGAAACTCTGTTTTAATAACCACCTCAAAGTTTGAGAAAAGCAAAGTGAGTCAGCAAGCACTTAGTGAAAAACTCAGGAAAAACTTGACTAATGAAGTTTATACAAGATTTCCACCTGAGTTTACTGCACGGAAGCGATTGAGGAAACAGACAAGTTAAGGGAGACTGAGAAGCCAAAAGAAGGAGAAAATGTGATCAGAGGGCCACTTTCCCTTCTGGGACAGAAAGAGCAGGCTGAAGAAACCTGGCACCAGAGTCCCCTAGAAGAAACCAGAACTGCAACAGGCATGTTGAGTAGAGCCTGAGTCACAGCAGACTTTCTCTGTGCTGGAGAAGAAGCTCAAGCAGAAGGGCCTGGAGGAGTCCCTGACATCTCCCATCCTCCAACGCCCTCCAGTATATCCCGACGGCTGGGCCCAGCCAGGCATCAGATGCCCTGGGAAGCAGGACAGTGAAGCCTGTGGGCTTCCATCTCCCAGTGATACACAGAGCACAGCGGACTGTGCAGGAAACCATAGGAAAGTGAGCAGGCTTAGTCCTGTATTGTGACTCAGAACACCGGGTCACGCCCTCATGAATACAATGCAAAGAGATGGACTTTCCCAGAAAGGGCAAAAGCCGGTTATTAGGGTTAAATTCATTCACAGGGGATAGCTGTTTAACTTTCTTGTTTTTCCACCTTGGAACAATTGAGGCTAATGGATTGCATTGTATGCAAGTGATATCTGCCCAAGGATATCTAAGTGCTAAGAGATCTTGGATGCAAAGTCCAAGCCCTACCTCACTGGAGACATTGCTCAGCTAGAGAGAGTAGGATGTATACAGTGAGGCCTGAAGGCATACTGAAGCTCAACCCAGCAGCACTGTAGGGCACTAGTGCAAATGGGAGTGTTCCTAGAAGCAGTTCAATGGCCACCATGCATACCTAGCCAGTTTTGAGCAGGATTATACCTTGTTAGTATTTTTATAGTGGGGTTGAGTAGGGCTAGACCCTTGACTGTAATAATATAAAAAGGACAAAAGGTATATTGTTATTTAGTGAAGAAAGAGGACACTCAAGAGTTATTGTTCCATTGGATTTATTATTTTTGCTAACATCATATACTCTGCCTAAGGAATAAGGAAGTGTATTTAAAATGCAACTCTTGTGCTAAGATGGGCAACTATCTCTTGAAAGAAAGCTTTGCAAAGGCCCTGTTACCTGGTGTGAGAAGACCTAGCACCCCCCAGACTTAACTGTGTCCCAGTGCTTCAGCCTTATGTCCACCTGCCTGTCTGCCTAGTATTTCTGATGCTGTATGTGGTCATTTGCTTTCTGGTCTTTGTGTATGATTTTTTTCTGTCCTTGAATGTTCTCTATCTCCTATGTAAATAACCTTTATTTTCCAGAATATTTCTGCTTATTCTATAAAATTCTTATCACATCTCACGTCTTCTAGGAAACCTCTTTTGATCCTACAACCCATCCCACCATGATCTGCCCCATCCTCTGGTGTAGTTGCATGTCCTTCCATATATTTTGATTGCTCGTATATCTTGCCTCTTCATTAAGTGACCAGGGATAATGTTCTAACCTGTCATTCCCTATCTCCCCCTCAGTCTTATGTTTGGCACATGAGAGACACTTGGTAAATATTTCATTGTGCAGACCTGAGGAAATTAACAGTTAAAATTATAGCTCAGTGACAGAACACTTATGTAGCATGTGGGAGGCTCAAGGTTCAATTCCCAGCAACAAAAGATAAGTAAGTAAATAAAGAAATAAATAAACTTGAGCTACACAGAATAATATGGATCAATTTCAAAATACATTGTTGGATTTTGTATGTTATATGCAAAGTCAAAATATATTAGGGACACTTACACATATACCAATGATGTAAAACACTATACTTGCATAAAATTAAGAAAAAAATGAATAAACATGAATTTATTCTAGATAAACTCTGAAGCAAAATTGTGAAACAAATAAAATCTCCAAGGGGAAAAAAGGAAATTTATTATGACTTCCATTATTATTTAAGATGCCAGGCTAAATTCACAGGAAGAAAATTTTAATTGTTTTATATTTTCTTTGCAAATATAGTACTTATGAATACTGCCCATTTTCCATGGCCACTCATCCTTTTAATTTACAAGTAAAAAGTCTTCACTAAAAATTGAGTGATTATTGGCTCATTCTTGTTTACATTCATATAAGTAACTACTAATTTGAACCATTACTGTTTTGTGAGTCAAAAATTATCAGGTAATGGCAATTTATTGGATTCAACCTAAATAAAAAGGATTAAGAACCAAGTCTCTCCCTTGTATCTCCTATACACTCCACAACCAATTTCTTGGTTGAGTAGCTTTTATAGTTGGTAATGCAGCCAAACACATTTTATTAAATACAGGTCCTGCTTCCTCAGGAGGTAATGAGACCCCAGCCCAGGGTACTATCTAAGCAACAGCTGGAAAGACAGCTGTCAGCTACTGGAAGAGCCTTGGACAAGGTCTTTGCAATCTGTAGAAAAGTGAGCTATATCACTAAACCCATGTTCACTCCCAGTTTCCAATTGTATAATAACTCAAGAGTTAAAAATAATGAAACATTATTAAAATGTTCATTTGTATCTTTGGACCTATCCCCCAATTGAATTCTCAAGTAGTTGATTACATTTCTCTCTTGGGGTATAAGAAACCATTCGTCTCACATTATCTAATGCATTGAACATATTTTGGCCCTTACATCTTTTCCATTAGTCACCCCTAAACACACTTAGCACAAATGAATAAGACGATGGTTGATGGTAATGAGCATCCTTTCTTAGAGAAAGAGCACCCCAGGGTGGCAGGACTATGGGAAACCAATGTCAGGATTTCCAGGCCTTGGATCTCCGAGCCTGTAGTTCTCTGCTTGAGAAACTTAGTTTGGATTAGAAAAGTTTTACCTGCGGTTAAGATGAATTTTCTGCATTAGTATGCATATCACTGTTCATGTTTTTCTTATTGCTGTTTCCTTAATTCCCTGTAACTTTTCAACTAAAAGAATCTTTAAAACTAAGTGTGCTGAAAATATCTTTTAAAAATTACAACAGAAAAAAAAAAAAAAAAACCCACACATTTAGATTCTGGTGCACAACAAATTCCCTGCGAAGAAAAGTTCCAAATTTGTGGACTATTTGCATTTCCATAAACAGAGAGAATCTTTGTCTGTGCTTATTATGTGACAAATAACAGTGTTAGAAATAGGGTGTTTTAAGATCTAATTTTGCACATGCTCCCTTTATTGTTAGTGCATTTACCATGTAAAGCTCTGTAAAACCTGTACTTTGTGTTCAAGAGCTTTCCCCCCACCAAAGGCTAGTGTCTTAGTGAATTTTAACTAACATTGACCTCATTACAGTAATTAATATATTTTTAAAATGGAAAAGGTGCTAAAATGCATCTGCACATTGGGAAGCTCACTCTGAGATGGAGATGATAAGCATGAAAAACGTTGAAGGGAGCCAGGGATTAACGTGTGGGGCGGGAGGAAAGCCATCAAGAATGGGAACAGGAGTTGAGCAGCAGTGCAAGGCCCACACAGGCCTAGCAGGAGACTCCAGCAGCCAAACCCTGGTAACAGGACCACAAATGATTGAGAGGTATCGTGTTCTTTGGGCCCAGGGAAGAATTCAGACACCACCCTTTTACACAGGAGTGGAGCTAACTCTGCTCCTGTTTCTAACTTTCCAGGTAAATATTAGTGGCAATTTATTAAAATTCGATAAGATCGCAACACCACCTTCTCAGTTGCATTAACCGTATTCCAAATGCTCAGTAGCCACTGGCAGCCAGTGGCTGTTGTGTAGATAGCACAGGATGTTGCAGAAAATGTTGTTGGAATGCAGTGCTGGTGCACACAGGGCTCCTGGCCTCATCCCTCCAAGGTTCTACTACCTCCCTGCCACCTTCCACCTGCCAGGAGGAGGCACCTCTGCCCAGCACTCAATCCCTCTGTCCTCTCTCTCCTCCCCGCAAACTGTGGGGACTCTCATTTTAGTTTTTCTCCTTAGTTCTGTTTCTGTTTTCAGTTACCGATCATATTGATGTGGTCTGGTAAACCATAAGTGGAATCAATATTAATTGAAAAATATTTTCCATTTTTTAAAAGTATAGATCAAGCTATGAGGAAATATTTGCATGTATCCCACTGGTTTTGTTATAGAAATGGAAGAAAATTAGTTGTTTTCAAATTAAAACATTGTGTAAACATTTATATTCTGCCACATTTGGCCGGCAAAGGCAAATAATAAAATTATATTAAATGTTATTTTAAATATGACAAATGAAACATTTTGGAATTAGCCTACTCCAAGCCCAGGCATACTTGATAATACAATCTTCCTCTGCTGTGTGAGTCACCTACTTTAATTATTCAACGAATGCCGCTCTGGTGGCATGAGTCCGTACCATCTCCTGTGAGTCTTTGTAACGCGGGCTACCTCTTAAAAGAATTTCCAAGCAAGTTCTTCCAGCCTTGACATGCAATTTCTTTAACAATATAGCACTCATTGTTCTTCTCCTCTGTAAGCTTAGCCAAAATCTGGCCTTGCAAAAACAATTTGTGAAGCTCCTGGGTATTATTGGTCCTCAGTCTGGTGTTCAAAGGTTGCACTGAAAGGTGGAGCTTAGGCAGATCTTCCTTTCCTCATCACACTCAGACCTCCCACGAAGCCTCTGGGGAGAGAAATACATCCCTGTGTTCATGGCCTCCTCTGTGCAGGAGCTGAACTAAATCAGTCATATGTACACATTTCATTTTTATAAACATGCTAGAAATTATACAGCTGCATTATGTAAAAATGGTGTTCTTGCAGTGCCACATGACAATGAAGGAAGTGTGACACTCAAGACAGATTGCCAATCAGAGGTGGCTGTCCACAAGAGCTCTCACCCGCCCAGCGCGATGCTGTGATCTCTCAGACCAGGACTCCTTCCTCCATCCACGCCTTTATCATCCATTAATTGACACATCTCTTTCTGAGGTTCTGGCCATACCATATTCAACCAAAAGTCCTTGGTCAAATGGGAAACAAATTGTCCTGTTTGCCAGGGCTGATCAAACTACATAGATCATGAATACCTAAGTTAAATGTATTGCAATCAAAGGCACATTTCTATTCATTCTGCTTACGATACTCCCCCTTGCTTTGAGCATGCTTATCTAAACACCCTTGTCACTTGCTGAAACAGTTATGGAAGTCCTCTCTCATGGGTATCTTGTAAGCTATTCAAAAATATACTGAATGCTACTGCCAAGTCCCACCTGAAAGAGGCAGGCTTGTGAAAGAATTACACTGTGTCCTCATTCACCTTACTGATCACCTCTGCCATCCTAAGACATCTCGTTCTTCCCCAGAACCAAAATGACCATGAAAGATAAATATTTTGAATCCATTCAGGACATCGAGGCAGCCGCAACAGTGTTACTAAAGACACTCACCCAAGAGAACTTCCAGAACTGCTTCAGAAAGTGGCAGGAACTATAGGTGTGTCTAAAGTTAAGGAGGATATTTTGAGGCAGCTTAAAGGTAGTGACTTTCCATAGAATAAATTTTTAAAAATTAAACATTCTCTGTATTTTTCCATCATGCCTCATATTAATTTAATCACCTGCCTGGGTAGGGTTGAGGCTGCACTAGCACCTTCAGCCACCTTCACAAATGCAAACTGTGTGTCTAGCCTGCTTGCCCAAGCCAGCAGATAGAGGTAGGTGGTCTGTCTCAAAGCCCAGGCACAGGCTTTGTGTGGACCTGGGCCACAGCTGTGCAACACACCAAGTCTCAGACACAATGGAGAAAGCAGATGGTCCTCCCCTTTCAGGATAGTGACCGTGTCTGCCCAGAAGATGTGTCAGGTAAATGAGTCATTCCTCTGCCACAGGGAAGGTTGTGGTAAAGGTCGAGAGAAGTGTGATGTCCATTGCAAGTCATTCTCTCCTTGAAAAGAAAAGCCAGAAGGTCCCCACCTTGGTCCTCGGACTCTGGAAGAAAGAATTTTAAATCTGTTGGTCCAGAAGCAGTCCCTGTCTCCTAGGAATGGTGTTGAGAGACAGGAAAGGGGTGAATACACCCTTGTCTAGCTAGTGTTTACAGCTGCATACCTCACCAGCAGTTGGTGCCTGGTGAGTGGTAAGCACTGTTCTCTTCTCTCCACACTCTGTTATCTGAGGAGCTTGCTGAGTTCAAATGATCTTTGCAGTATGTTTGCCAAATGCAGTCAATCAGCTTTTTTTATTGTGACCTCAGCATGGTTAACCCTGAACTTGTTTAGTTTAAAGGAAGTAGAACTACAGCACTCTTGAGATGAAGAAGAGACCTGTGAATTCATAGTGTGATCCCCTCACGTGTTCAACAAGAGCTAAACCAGGTGCAGTGTGCTAGGACAAGGGTGCAAGCTTCCAGCTCTGTGTGCTGCTCCCTACAGCACCACCGCCTGCAAGCTGTGTCCTCAACACCCCTCTCTCCTGAAAGGGGTGGCGTGTGGTTGGCTCTCAGGTAAAATTTGTTAAATGTATTCACCAGATCCCTTTTCTTGGTTTTGCAATTGTTGGATAGTTTATGACTTTACTTTGCAAGACAACTATGAACAGATGCCATTTGTGATAACACCTCTATACCATGCAGGGGCCTTCAGTTTGTCTCTTGTGTGGAAAATGTGGAGACAAAAATAAAGAATTTTTTAGTATCTTTAAAATATTACATATATACATATAATGTATATTTCTGAGCATATGTCGGAGTAGCACATCACTTGGTGTGTGTTGTATTTTTATTTTAGGTAGAAGAAGTAATCACAAGTAACCGACGAACCACCAAGTTTGTGAAGACCACCTCGGATGGCAGCCGAAAACAGACTCAGACCAGGTACCACCTCTCAGGCTGCTCCAAGCTTTATCACCTTGCTCCCTACTTTGACCCTTGCTGGCAAGAGTACAGCTCCTGAAATGATAAAATTGTTTAAAGTTTAAAAATATTTCATGCTATGCATGTTCATGTTGCTTACAAATCCAAATCCTTAGATTCTGGATTTGTAAGATTCTTTATCTCTGAAACACCAACCTGTGCCCATACTGATCCCAGTTTCATATGAACGTAATAAGAGCGATGACATCAGCACCAGTGACTACTGACACTTATTTTATTTTGGCTTCTTTTCTGGTACTGGGGATCAAACTCAGGACCTCCCACTTTCCAGACAGGTGTTTATTCCATTGAGCTGTATCCCCAGCCCCAGCTGCTGACATTTAGTGAACACTTGCTTTGCGGCAGCTTATGCCTTCTCCACATTCACACGTCTCATCCTCAGAGTTCTACCCTCTGGACAGAGAGGAAACTGAAGGACGGAGAAATGCTGCATGTCCTGAGGTCATATGCCTGTGAAATGAGTCCTGTTCATGCTGCTGCTCCCCTGCACCTCCCGTTTATGATCCATGTGTCACTTCAGACTCCTCGAAGCATAGGTTACGCAGATGTGAGAGTTCCTTCACTGTCCTCTTGACCGAAGGTCATCTTCAGCCTTTGATTAAATTCCTTTCCCAACACGAAGCGCTCAGGTGCATACTCAGTACTTTACCATGATTCCCCCTGATAATAAACACTTTAAAGCCTTTTGTTAACGTATACGTCTGTATGGCATAATAACTGCTTACACAAAAGATTTCTTTATACTTTTAAGTGATGCTTTGATGGTTCAGGCACTAAAGCAGAGCTGGCAATGCTCTTTCTAGTTGCATCTTGGTACATTTTATCAGGTTGAGATGTTTGTGGTATGACATAGTTTACTGTCAACTTTGTGAGGTCTAAAGTATTTAGTGACCAAGCCGGAGCCTTAAGAGACCAAATCTCATCGCTTCTCGGCCTTTTGGCTAAGATCAAGTGAAGAGACCAAATCTTTTGTCTCTGAAGTGTTAAGGTAGCTTTAATATTTTAAGGAATATTTGGTAAAATACCTTGAGTTTTGATCTTACAGGATCAAAACTCTTATAGGATCTTAAGTTTAAAAACTTTTCCCTGTAGTTTCCACTTGATAGCTGAAACTGTAGAGGGCTTGTTTTCCAAAGAAAAGTATTGTTTAGAAGAATCAAATAAACTTCCTAAGTAAACAGCAGTGCTGTTTGAAAAATAATTTGGAACAAGGACTGTGGATGGAAATGGAGTTCCCAGGTCACATTCTGCTTTAAGAGGTAACAAATACAGATAAATTACCAAAAAAAGACCCTGTTCCTTTTAGAAGAATATTCACCCATTCTCAGTCTTCCCCAGTATTACATGTCTTCCCTGCCTCTCTCCAATTGCTAAGTAAGGGTCCCAGCTCTGCTATCTGAAGAACCTCAGGCCAAGACCAACCTCCCTTAACAGGACAGCCCATAGAGTGTTTTTCACGAAGCACCCCATTTCTCAATTCTCCTGTAGAATGAGATCCCAGTCCTTTCAACTACGCTGCTATTTCCCATGATTTCCAGACTTTTATCATCCAGATGGTACAATCTATTTTGAACTGAGGTAGACTATCTTTGTTATACAAATGTATGTGCTAGAATTATCATCATAAAAATACCTGAACATTAGCTTTCCTTATGTCTTGCATAATAAAGAAGTCAGCCATTGGTTTATTCAAAGATAACTGTAGAAGTTTTACAGAGATTTTTAAGTCTGGAATTTGTTTGAACAACAGATAATGGAATTGAATTCTTTCTGAGAAGTAGGTTACTGTTTTTAATCTTGGAAATCCGCTCCTATTTCTGTACTTAGTGATTTCCATTGCAGATATAAGATTCCAGGGTATCATGACTGTTATGAATATTCACTGTCATAATTAACCCCCAGCACTCTTAATGCACGTAAAGATTGAAGCTAATTTGTGAGGAATCACAGAGAGGGGAAGCCAAGTCATTGCAAACAGTTTGGAGTTGGTTTTCAGACTCAGGAAAACTATCATTACTGTGATTACACTTGAGGTTCTGAGACATCTTAGCACAATTCTTTACAGTTTTGCAAAGCTTTTCTTTTTCATCTGTATTTCTGAGAAATGCTCACATTATAATCAGAGATAACATGTCTATGTGAAGGTTGTCTGCAGTGCTCCTTAGTTGGTGCCAAAGGTCACTTTGCACACTCCCTCTGGCTGGGCAACCTTGTTCCAACTGCGGCCTCTTAAGGCTGCACCAGAGTACTGCAGGCGGCCCCGGCTGAGGCCCCTCAGGAAAGGAGGGCGGTATTCGGGGTGGACTGGAGGGGCTTCCTTCCTCTCCTATCCAGAGTGTTCTGTACAGACAGAATAAATGAGGGAGCAGAACAACAGGGCCAGGTTCTCTTCATCAGGACTAGAAGGTAACAGCAGTAACTCCCAATTGCGGTCTCATGACACTGAGGCAAAGGGGGATTCACAACTTCCTCAAAAGTGAAGTTAGTCACAGAATGCTGACTCTGTACTACATGACGTGACACATTTTCTTTAACTTTCCAAACTGCAGTGAAAGATAACTACTGCTATCTCTACTTTACTGCAGTTCTGAAAGGTTGAATTTGCCTATGATCATGAAGTTAACGTGTAATGGAACCAGGACCACGACATTTAGGGACTGCCTTTTTACTTTTATCATGGCGTCTTTAGTGAATAGCTCTTAATTTTAAAATAATAAAAAAATGTAATGACTTTATATGGTTAATGCTTTCGTTGCCTTATTCTAAAAATCCTATCTCACCCTGAGGTAATAAAGGTAAGCAGTCCCTTATCTTAGTTTTATACTTTTACCTCTTATGTTTAGGTATAATCCATCAAGAATTGGTGGAAACTTAATTTTATTCAGTATGGATACCTTCCTGCCCTGGGGTCTCTTATTTAAATGTTTCTCCTTCCTGCTTTGTCATCAAGGCCGTTTGTGCTGTAGATTAGGCATATATATCAGTGTAGGTCTGGGTTCTGTTTCTGAACTCTATTCCCTTCCACTTCCTTAATTTATACACTTTAGAATAAATCTTGAAACTGGTAGAAAAGTCTTCTCCCTTATTCTTGAAGAATGAGTTGGTTTTTCTTGGCTCTTTGCACATCCATAAAAATTTTAGAATAAACTTGTCAAGTTTCACACACAAATGACACTAGTCCATTTTGCATTACTTAGAAGGAAAACATCAGAGGCAAGGCAAGTTAACAGATAAAAGGGCTTTATTTGTCTTACAGTTTGGGAGCTGAGCTGATGGTGCTGGCATCCACTCAGCTCTGATGAGGGTCCTTCCAGCTGTGTTACATCTTAGTGGAGGTGCATGTGTGAGGAAGCAATCATATCTCCAAACAGGAAACAGAGAATCAGAGGTTACTTCAGCCTTTTATAACCATTCCAGAAGACCAGAATGCCCTCAGGAGGGCAACACCCCCAGTGGGCTACAGACCTCCCACCAGGCTCTGCCTATTAAAGTTTCCATCAGCTCCCACACACAGCACTGAGTCCAAGCCCCAAACCAACACATAGAATTTAGGGGCACAAACCATGTCTCCTCATTGCTGGGACAAAATACTTGATACCCAAAGTTCAGGAAGGAAAGGTTTATTTAGCTTACAGTTTGTGTAGTGGTTTCAGTCTGTAATCTACTGGCTACAAGGCAGGGTGGCACGTGGCAGAGGGACAACAGTTCATGGCAGTGGAAGACAGAAAAAAAAAAGAAAGAGCAAGTCCCTTTCCCACCATTACATTGTATGCAGGCGACCCACCCTTGGGTGGGTGTAGCAGTCACATCATCTCCTTGCATTCCTCTAGCACAGGCTCAGGATATTTACAAAGTGAGGACTCTGACGCCTCTGAGTCACTTAGTTAAACTTCTGAACTTCTCAAATTGACACTCTGAACAACATCCTAGAGTGGTAAAGGCAATGTCCTTTACTCCCCAGGATATAGAACTGCTGGGTTACTTAGTTAAGCTTCTAGACTTCTCAAGTTGACACAATGTATCAATCATTACAAAGCCCATCAGAATCATAGCACATACACAGTTGTACACATACATACATGCACAAACAGATGCATATTGGGATTTTACTTGAAAGTAGACATGTAGATCAATTCAGAGAGGATATCTTTTCCATAAGTGCACACGTTTTAGTAATTTTCAGATGTATGATATTTTTGCTATTATAAATATATTTATATTACCTATTGTCTGTTGCTGGTAGGTAGACTTACAATTTGCTTTTTTGTTGTAAAACAAACATCAAACTGACCATTTCAACCATTTGAAAGTATACAATATAGTGAGTTATTTTTATTGCAGTGTTCTATAGCCATCACTGCTAGGTAATTCATCACATTTATGTTTAATTTAATACTCATCAGCTTGATTTATCTCTTATTATACTAATTTATCTGTGGATTCCTTTAGATTTTCTCTATATCTGCAAAGAATTATCACTTTCTTCCTAATTCTTACCTTTTTAGTTTCTTTTTCATGTCCAAATGAGAATTCTGTGACGTAAGTAAAAGGCTTAGCACAAGGCTCAGCAGAGGCCAGTGTTTCTGGAGTCTGAAGATGGCCCCATGGTCAGTGATTTATTAAAAGGACTCATGAGACCCAGTACATGTTGTACTCATGGCTAATACGTACTACAGCAAAAGAGAGCTGCATCAGTAAAAGGCAAAGTCCAAAGAAATCCCGGTATGCTCCTAAGAGTTGTCTCTCTGTGGTGTCTCAAGGGACAAACTTTGTTCCTCTAGCAGCAAGTTTTGTTAACATGAGGGTTGCTCCTTAGAAACTCAGTGCTGAAGGTCTTCCTCAGAGGCTGGTACACACTTTCTGCCTTGCACGTACCAAAGTTCTACACCGCCAGAGAAACAGCGCAAACCATGGCATCTGCACACATTACTGGCCACAGCCAGCCACCCTTACCACATAAAGGTTTCGTGTCAGCAGAGAGGACTGTTGCTCAGTCCGAGCCCCTTTGGAGGCCTTTGCAAAAGTAGTCCTCTTTTCTGCACAGTCAGCCATCAACCTTGTGGTTTGCTGTATTCATGCTAAGTGATCATTCTCGTTGCTGAAGCCATATATATTGGTACATTTAAAGGCAGAGAGGTCTGCATGCCACTGCACAGAGGTGTCTGAGAAGGGAGCTCTGGACTTGCCATGGGAGGCAGTCTTTTATCAGGAGCACAGGAGTTCCCTTTCTGTTTCTTCTCTTCTTTGAGATTCCTTCAGTGCATCTTCAGTCCTGTCTTCTCCCCTGTTCAGAGGGTGCACAGCCCATGCTGACTTCTCCTTTCTCCTGTAGCTTTCATGGTGCTGAGACCAGGAGAAAGACAAACGGTAGACAGTTAGGATAGGACCCCGAGCAAACAGAAATAAGCCCTGGGAAAATTGGAACATAAAGGGAAGGGGCTTACTGAAGGGAGCAGGGGAAATCTGTTCTCTAATGTCAGAGGACTAGGTAAAAATGGCAAGCATGTGATTTCAAAGGACAAGGACCTAGGTCAACTGAGATAAACCCTGCAAAGTTGGAGTGCGAGGGAAGCCTGCTTTTCCTGACCGCAGAAGTGTTACTAAAAGTGGCAACCACGTTGTTTCATTTTCCCGCACCCACCAGAATAGCCCAACAACTGCATATAAACCCCTGAACTTGGGTGTTTCCTCAATGTCCTCCTTTGCAGCCCCTCTTGGGTAGTGACAGCTTTTCTTTGTTCTTTCTAATAAATGATACTCCATTTGCTTCTCACCACTGTGTCTGTGGGCTTCATACTTCACCATTTTCAGGACAAGAACCCGGAGCAGGGAGAGGATGGGCTCCAGTGTATAGGTGCAACCAGAGTCTTCAAGAATACGATGTTTTATTTTCTTTGTGTTCAGTGGTACCTTGCTTCATGAAGTTAACTCATTCTCTGATTCTGAACAAGACAGCCATGTTCATGTTCATGCAGGAAACATGGCCACAGTCGTGTTTGTCACCAGATACAGAGTTTATGAACAAAAACAAGCTTTGGCCAAATGCTTCTGTTTGTGATCCGAATTGTTTGCAATCTAAAATGTTCGTGAACTGAGGTACCATTCTATAGTACTTTGTAGTTTTCTTCAGCAAAAAATTAAAAACTCAAGTGACCACAAAGACTGCAGAGTACAAGAATGAGGGCGAAACTTTGCAAGAACAATGGAGAATTTACACTTTCAAAGGACAATTGAGACTCCTTCTTCCCAACAAAAGGTGAAAGCCAGGTGGATTTTTCTTTAAGGACATCAGTTTGGAGTTCCAAACTAGACCGATTGTGATTTTTTTTACATCGGAGGTCATTTCTAACATAACCTCAGATATGTATTCAATACAGCTGTATGCCAGTGATACATAATGAAAAAGACAAACTCCCAGGCCTCCAAGTGTCAGTTTTATAGGAAAATAGGCCAATCAGGCTCTGTCAGAGCCTGGCGCTGCACTCAGAAGTCACCGAGAACCTCATTTCTTGCACTGACTGTGCTGTCTCTGCTGCCTACTACAGCCCCTGGAAGATATTGGCAGTGAACATGTGCCTACCAAATAATTGAATGAATAATGTTAGAATGATTCCAAAATAATTTGACTGAATATCAGATTCAGTCTGGGACTTTATGAAAGCACAGCGCAGTGGGCGCAGCTCAGTCCTAATGAATAAAAATTGCCAAGAAAGCAGCCTGGGGACAAGTGTCATCTATAGAGCATTCTCTATGACTATGATATTGGGACCCATTGACTAATGGGGTTCTGCCTGGTTGCTTTATTCTTGCTATTGCTGAGAGAATTAGGTATAGGCAGTAGGAGCAGGTTCTTGTGGGAGGGCAGTTGAGGGACCGAGTTTTGCTGTATACCCGAACTTGTATTCTAAATGCCCTGCCAAACTGTGGCAGGTGGGACTGTGTGACGCACCAGGGTCCGGAAGCCGGATTAGCCACATTGAAGAGTCGGACCTGCTTAGAGTGAGTCTCACTGACCCGGCCTATGGGGCTTTGCCTGCCACATCACTTCAATTGTCAAAAGATTTTCTTAGGTAAGCAGAGGCTCTCAGGTGACTTCTTCAACCATCTGTGCATTAGCAGACCTCTGTAGCACTTTCTAACACTTCATCTATGCACGAGTCAGCATCTTTCTTCTATAAGTTCTAAGCTACTTCAAGCCATGGGCAGTCTTATTTTTATCTCTATAATGTATGATTACCACCTGCTAACATTTGCCGCATAAATGAACAAATGTGTTGAATATCTTTGGAATTTAATTTTAAATGATGTGACCTTAGTTTCTCTTTACCTTTTTTTGTTGTAGAGGAAAGCAAGTTGAGAAACTGGAAGTAGATCCTAGCAAGTATTCATTCCCCGATGTGACAGCCATAGTTCAAGAGAAGAGACACACATCCAGAAGACTGGGATCTGAATGCCAGATTGCACCAAATGAGGAAGATCCAGGCTTTGAAGATAACCCTGAAGTTCCTCCGCTGATGTGAAACAGGAAGCTATGGTGTGGTTGGCTGTGACCTGCTACTCAATACAGAGAGTAGATGCATGACATTTATAGGACGAACAGCTTTGTCACTGTTACAATGCTTTACCTCCTAGTTTGTATACTAATATTCCTAAGTGATTCTAAAATTAAAACGCATAACTTAAATGTGCTCTAACTCATCATTTGTCTATGATGAAAGGTGGCTGGTGAAAATACTCAGTAAAATGGTAGAACTATTACATGAAACTGATCATAAATCACAGACCTGCCTGTTTATAAACTCGATTAAGTCATAGATAAAAGGACCTGTTATTAAATTAGTACCTGAGCAAACTGGTCAAGTTCAGAAGTTAAATCTATAATTTCAGACGAATTAGAATGTGGTAATGGGATTCAAACAGGGCTCTGCCTTTCCGTCTTGCGGTATGTCTGCTTTCTCCGGTGCCGTGGTATAACGGTGAGGTAGGAGCTTTGGCACTGCACACCCAAATGCGGAGCCCAGCTGAGTCACTGTGAAGACCTTCGGCAAGTCCTTTCCCTGCCCAGCCTTAGTGGCTTCATATCTGACAGGAGGACCGTTCATAAGCTTGTCCGAAGCTCTCCTGTGGAAAGCACCTACCCCATCATCAGACAGGCCCGTGAAGCCCTTATCCTCCCTCGCCACCTCTTTCTCTTCTCCTTGTTCCTTTCCCTCATTCATTCTTCTCACTTCTTTTCTTTCCTCACCTTTTACCTCTCCACCATATTCTTCTTCTTCTACTTTCTTCTTTATTTTTTTTTAATTTCTTCTTTATCTAGAACACTATAAATTCAATACTCCATATACACTGTGGAAAAAACCGTTTTTGCTCTGGTCATAATACACCAACATTTAAATCAGGCTTCCTCAAGTATTCATTCAGCGAATCCTTGAGTGCTACGAGTCCCGAGTGCTGCAGTTGCTCATCAGGGCCCCTGTGGTGCCATGGCTTGGAAATGCTTTGCATGTGGGCCCCTAAAGGTCCAGTGCTGGGGCCTTGGTCCCCAGGGTGGGGCTACTGGGAGGTGGCGGAGCCTTTCCTAGGTGGAATGCAGTAGGAAGTCCTAGGCCACTGGGGGTGCTGCCCTCAGAGAGCCATATCGGTCTCCTGGATTCCCCATGATAGGACGCTGTTATAGAAGTCTGGACCTGACCTCACATCATCTCTAGGTCCCTGTTTTGAGATGTGACCCCCTTCTTCATGCATGTGTGCCTGCCATGATGTAATAGCATCTACTGTGGGGCCCTCACCAGGAGCCAAACCACTGGGGCTGCCCAACCTTTGATTCTAGTCTTCCAAAACTGCAAGCTAAATAGCTTTTTTTCCTTCAGAAAGTTAGCCTGCCTCCTGTATTTCTCTGTAGAATCAAAGATAAAAGGACCTGTTATTAAACTGGTACCTGAACAAATTGGTACCAAATAATCCTGTATTTCTTTTTAGAAATGCAAAGCAGATTAATACAAATGGTAAAAAATAAAAAGGCCAGCAAGTATATAAACAATACTACATCAGTCAGTGAGAAGATCTTTACTGTAGATTGAGACAGAGCAAGGGGGTCAAGGGAATGGGGTGCTGTTTTAGATAGGACCTCTCTCTACTACAAAGGCTTCAAAGAAGGCTTTGGTAATAGCAGAGAACCAAAATGTGCAACTTCCAAAATATACCAGTCAGGAGAACAGAGCCACTATAAACACGATGAGAATGAAGAGTAGATTATGTGAGTGCAATTTGACACAGGTGTGGGTGGGGCTAGATGTGAGATATAGAGCACTGGGGAAAGAGGCACAGGGATGCAAAGGGACCGGGACCGTGCCGAGCCTGCGTGGACCTGAAATGATGAAGCAGGCCAACGAGCTCATGGACCAATCCGTGGGAATTACCCCTCTACTGAAACTGTGGCTTACCTAGCTGCTGCCCTTAGGCTCAGGGCCCAGCTCTTCAGAGGCGAGCTTGGGACAAGTCTAGTTTTTGTTCAAGCCAATCACATGATCATAGCTGGTAAATGAAATCTATAGTTTCCTTCTCCCACTACCTGTTATCTTACTTCCCTCAGCAAGCATTTATCCTTCAATGGTTCCTGGCTTGGTGGAGCCTCTCAACCTCATTCCTGGACATCCCCTGCCACTACCAACTCTGACTATAATGGGTCAAGTTTCTTTCAGTGTTTTCTTAGTTACTTTCTCATCACTGAAAAAGAACCCACAAATTCAAGGAGAAGTTCATCTGAGCTCATTATTTTAGAGGTTTCAGTCCATGGTGAATGGATGTGGGAGGAAGCATGGTGCAAGAGATGTGGGGAGAAAGGCTGCTCAAGTTATGGCAGCAAGAAAACAGAAAGAGGAAGGAAGAAGATCTACCCTTCCACATCATGCTTCTAGTGATCCACGTTTAACCAGACCTCACCTCCTAACAGCAAGCCAGCTGTAGCCCCACATTCCAATCACTTTCCACAGCCCACCTCAGAATACATGGGCGCTGGGGGCAACAGTCTAGATCCAAATCTCAACAGTACTGTTAGCTGAGAATGGGGAAGGACTAGGAGCTGCCTGGGAACCACGTGCAGTTCAGCGTTGTTCCTGTTCTCCCACTACCTCTGTGAGTAGCGCCTGCCCCATTTTCCTGGGAGAGTCATGTCACCCAGGGAGCACCTGAGCTTCCCTCTGCCCTGTTAGCTTACTGGCACTAGCGCCCCCAAGTGGCCAAATTGTTTCAACTTCCTGTTAGAAAATAGCATTGTTATGTTCTTGACAGGAGATAGTCTTTCCTTTGGACCACATGCCTCTAAAATGCAGAGCCCAATATTACAGAAACAGGAATTAAAATATCAGCTAGTTAACCATTAGGGTAATAGTGACAGCAGTCCACTCTCACTTTGATCTGTTGGTCCCACATCCATGTATCTTGACTATGGGAGAAACGATGCCCTAGTTTGGATGGGGATTCAGAGCATATATCCTATCCCAGGGAATATGACGTCATCCATAGAAAGTATCACAGCATCCCTTGTAAGGGCTCAGTTTTGACTTTGGGTATTGTATATCACTCAATGGAGAAGTTTGGAAACGTGTCTGAGAATTATTTGATACTTTTTTAATAAAGAGGTAGAATCTCTGCCCTCTCATCTTGAATCTGGCATAACTTTAGTGACTTGCTTCTAACCAACATAAATGATGACACATAACAGTCAAGGCCATACCATTTGATGGCAAAAATGGCCATATTGCATTTCTTTTGTTATTTTGGAAGAAAGCAATCATCATAGAAGAAGCCATCTCCTCTGGGACCTCCATGCTGGAAATGTCACAAGTAGGCATTCAGTTGACATACGTATCAGTGCTCCAGCTAACAGCACTACCTTCCAGATAAATGAGTGTGCAGTCTCTAATATCTGACCCATTCAAGGCTTCAGTCCACTGCAGACCTGGTCAGCACCTGGCAGCACTAGCCAGAAAGATTTCAAGTGAAAACTGATCATCTGAGGTCAACTAAAACATAACCCACAAAATTATGGGCAAAATGCAATGGTTATTTTAACATACTAAGTTTGGGGATAATTTCTTTGTCACATTGAAACCAAAACAGATTGGGGGCTAGGAAATAGAGTGCTCCCATGATGCAAAAAAACTAATATATATGGTCATTACTTGTAAATAATCAAGATGAAAGGACCTGGAAAAGGCTTATACACTGAGATGCTCTAAGAAACACACCAAGATGTGCAAGAGACTTCTTGGAAATTGCTGTGAGAGAGAGAGAGAAAGAAAAAGAGGGCAGAGAAAATCTTTAAATTTCCATATTTCCATACAGGCCTGACACCTGTAGAATGATTTGGGGGCGGGCTAGAAAAAGGCCAATGAAGAATAGCTCTCAGAAAGCCTCCAACAGCCCTGCAGGGAGTTCCAGCACAAGATCAGACACTGAAGATGGACATGCTGAACAGAAACAGCCAAGCCACCCATCTTCCCATTCACTTGAGCTGTGAATCACCCAGGGACAATGAAGTGGCCCAGCTACCCTTCTCTATTGGAGAAGTACAGCTAAGGTTCTTGGTTCTTGGCTGTCTCCATGGCAGGGTCTTCTAGAAGAGAAGTCCAGATTGCTAGAAGACTGCCACACAGAAGTGACAAGCCTAAGGAGGCCTCAGTGAGTGCTCAGGGGAATAAAGGAATGCTCTTCCAGGCTGAGGAAGGTTGGCCTTTGATATGAAGAAGAAAATTTGTTCAGTAAAGCTGCTTCCAGTGACAGCATGGAACACTTTAAATGACACTAAGTCACTTTTTAGTCAAAGGGATTTCCAAGCAGAATGCTAAAATGTCAACTAGTGTCTTTCAGCTGCTAATTATAAGGTATGAACAGAGATAAGCTAAAGAGAGAAGTAGTCTGTGTTAAACAGAAGTTGAAGGAAATGTAAAGGATTTAAACTGGCCAGGTTCAAAAACAAACCAGTCTTTCAAAGAAGTGAAAAAAATCCTCAACGTGACCATGGACTCAAGTGTTCCTTTGGGTACATAAAACCCAGTTCAAGAGCCAGTGTCCACTACTCCTGAAAATCTTGGAAGTTTATTTCCTCCCAATACACAGCCTCATTGGTAAATGAGGCCCCTTTACAGATGAATGGGAGGAAGATTTATAGGATGAAATGTTGGCAGGAGACCCAGCTGGCTTCTTTGAAGGAAATTGCATTTATTCTTGGATTTTATGGTTACAGAAGCTAAGACCTCCAAAAGTCGAATGACCTGCCCTATGACAGAGTAAAAAGATATTAGAACAGTAGAACAGTATTCTTCTCAAGGCCTTTAAGACCAACTCTCCCATATAAAAGCTTTTTACCTCTCATAGTGAGTGGGATAACACATCACAGTATTTTCAAAGGCAACAGTTTAAGCTTATTTCATGAATCTTAAAACTACTCAATTTAAAGAATATAAAAAGAGACCTGTGAGTAGAGGGGTCTTGGTGGGGGAGGGGACATCTTTAGTGAGAACATGCTGTGCCTTCATTTTGGTTCTATTCAACATGGCTTCCAAGGCACTTTGGGGACTAAGAGGAATGAATGTCTTTGAAGCAAGCTGTTCACTCTGTGATTACTGCCTCCATTTGGGTGATTATTGTCCAAGCAACATGACAGTTTCTTCCAAGGGTCCCGCAAGAAGCTCTGAAGGGTGTCTCCTGAAGCTGGAGACATATAGGCTGGTATCTGATTCATGCTGGGGCCTGACTCTGCAGGGCAAAATGGCCTCGAAGGCCAGAAAAAGGCTGCAGTGGGACAGTAGTTCGCAAAGTTAGCAGCGCCTTTCCTGAGGAGAGGACACCCCCGTTCATCTTGGGTGTTTTGGACTGGAGTGGCCTTTATGGATGTTGTGAGGGAAATGGCTGTGTGACAGGATGCTAAGGGCAAAGGGAAAAGTCTCAGGGGCCTGGCCAAGACCAGGGGCAGGGTTGAACCTCTGAGGAAGCCATCTAAGGGCCATAAGAGAAAAAAGTTAGCTCCATCCCTTCCATAGGAGATAGATCAGGAAGTCTGATCCTGTTGCCAAGAGCTATCTTCTCTGTGTACATCAAGATCCTGGTAGTCTGTAGCTTAGCTTGAACAGTTAAGACAAGGGTACAGTCACCAGGATCCAGACAGCCAGCCCAGGCCAGGAGGCACCAATAGGGTCTGGGACCTTTCTCCACAGAGGCACCCACCCAGGGTTCCCCTAGAGGGCAGCTATGGACAGACATCTTGACCTCATTCACCTCCTCCCGGTTCCTCCCTAGAACTTCTCACTCATCCCACCCTGCCAGAAACCAGGGAGAAGGCAGTTGGCAATAGGCACTTAGAGGTCATGTTTCTGGACATGCAGCAAGGGCGAGGAGACACTACATCCTCTCCTTTTATTCCTGTGTCCCTCACTCCTTCAGCCACCCCCTCCCCCACCATAGGAAGCAAAAGATCCAGGAGTCCAGGAGTGGGGCAGGGCGGCAGGATGAGAGACGAGAGAGGAGAAACACATGGCCCTGCTTTATTCCATTGCAGCAGCCTGAGAGTGGGGCAGAGGAGGGAGAAGGATGAGCCAGACTGAATGTCAGGGTTGTGACTCCTGTCGGGACAGTCTTATAATTGGTTAGAGACTGAGACTATGATTCAAACAGCCGAAGGGGCATCTACTGTGTGGGAGGAAGAGAAAATGCCATAGGATCTGCCTATGTCTTCACCAAGGTTCTGTGACAACAGGCAAAGGCACAGCGGGGCACAGAGGATGGTGCATTTGGACCCCAGCATCCTGAAGTTTACTCTGGTAATGACCAGTGACCTCAGAATTAGATTCTCTGGCTGCTCTTTCCAAATTACCCCGCTGTACATGCTCGTTTCTTAGTCTCTGATTTTCAGAAGGGTTTTGCTGCTGCCTCCAGTAATAGCACCACCAGAGCAGGCAGAAGAACATCTTACCAGGAGTGGGGTCCACATGCCATTGGCATTTGCCTTCTGCTGATGTTTCCAGGCTCTTCCTGAACTGGCCTTTCCCTATCCCCAGGGTTCCTAGCACAGCTTTGCCCAGCTTTGCATCTCACTCTCAGCTGCCATGATGATCCTGGCTGCATATGAGTGACCTGCAAAGGTCAAGAGGAGGCCACTGACAGTAACCATGGCGAGGTGCAAGAGGCAGGAGCCTCCAGGGCTGAGGGCAGGTGCCCCTCCTCACTGCTCGGGGGAAGGCTGCCCTCCACTTGGCAGCTGGGGCTGCAACATGCAGCGTGTGTCTGTCACCATTTTCGGTCTGTCACAGCCTGCTTGACACATTTGGAAGGAAATTATTCCCTGTCTCCAACTGACACGTGTCAGGCCAATGTGTCTGCCACTCTGTAGCAGACCTTTGCTAGAATTAGCTGCTCTGATAGCCATCTGCTCCCTAATGGATCCCCTCCCTGGATTTGCTGCTTTCCTGATAGAAACCACTTTGCTTTGCCTACTTGCTGGGCTCTTCTCTCCGCACACATTTGCTACACACCTACTACACACAAGGAGCCAGGCCATGTCTTCTGAGAGCCCTTCTTCCCGCTCAGGTCTTTCTGCCAAAGATTCCCTGGTGTCCAGCTATCATACAGAGGCCAGTGCCCAGCTCCATTTTTGCCCTGCTGTCTTCTCAGTGCACTCTCCCTGCACCTTGAGCCCTGCTCCCATGGCTTCTGCCTCTGGCTCTACCCTGATGCCTCCCAAGCCTATGCTTCAGGCTTCAGTCACACCTGAAATTCTCTCTTGAGTCTTCTGTAGGTGGCCCACACCTCAGTGCAGTGTCTTCTTCCTGAGATTTTCCTGCCACATCATCTTACTCTGACTCTTAGCTTCTGGACTTTTTTGGTGGATTTGCTTTCTAATTATCCACATTAAGAACCACTGCTTCCTATGTTCAGCATTGAGTGCGTATGTAAATCCTGTTAATGCTACCTCTAAAAGATGTACTCCAGTTTCCTTCCAATCTATTTCTTCTGCCTGCATCTGGCCCTCCATGATGTCCTATTACTCTCCCCACTTTCCTCCATTTAGCCCCTTGCCCTTTGGGTGTCAGTGAGGGAACAAGTCAGGAACCAGGTCTAGGCTGTAGGTATCCCACTACACCCATGGTAGCACTACTCCTGGGAGCCAAGAGGGCTTGTGTGTCTGCTGATTCCCCCACCAAGCACATGGCTAAGCTGAGGTGGGTAATGTGCACGTCCAAGGGGCCTAGGGGTGAGTTCCTCTCAGGGCTGGAAATGAGAAGGTAGGATTGTTTAGTCTCTGGGGCAGAGCGGAGGCCCTGCTGGCAGAAGGAAAGGGAGGACAAAATGCAAAGGCCCACATCCTTGACAAGAACATCAATTGTCAAAATAAATTCAAGCAAATGGAGTCCTTTGCAGAGAAAATGAAGTCAGATGTGATGAAACATCTTTCCTCCTATGCTGAGAAACTGCACTGACCCAACATGCTGTCAAGGACAGAAATCATAGACCACAATAACTATGCGGTCTCCCAACCCTCGCAGCATCCAGAGTTACACATAATCAGGTTTCTCGCTGCCCACTTCTACCATCTAAGGAGAGATGCTCTTCTGGTTATTACTGCTACCTAACAGCATGTACTGAGTGATAAAAAAAAAGCAGGTTTCTCATGATCACAGTTCCTATAGGTCAGAAGTATGGATATCACAATGGGCACAGCATACCTTCTTGCCTTAGGTCTGAGGCCTTCAGGTGAAAGACCCAAGAGCCGGAAACGTGAAGTCTGGGGACTGGAACCACCTGGTGGTGTCTTCATGCACACTTGCAGCAGTTGGCACTGACTTTTGATCTCACCTCAGCTGGCTTGAGGGAACACCCATATGTACCCCAAGGACCTGTCTAGGTTCCTCAGAACATGGCCATTGTGTCCCAAGAGAGCCACGGAAAAGTGCATGGCCTTTTCTAACCTGACCTTGGAGAACATGTAGCTTCATCTCTTCCACCTCACTCTATTCACCACTGTAGTGAAAGGCCTTCCCAGGTCCAAGGGGAGAGGACACTGTCTGTACTTCTAGCTGGGAGAGTGACAAGGCTCTAGAGGGTCACATGGGAAAAGAGAAATCATTAGACCTTTGGAAAATACGGTTCCCTCAACATTCTTCTTCCTCCATGAGCACCAGTTCACTCCGGTGACATTCTTTCTCTGAAGAAAAATTGGAGGCTGCTCCTCTCCTGTTCTTGTATGCATAAAAGATTTGGACACCGGTAGGGAGAAGATTAATATTTAATTTTACCTCAGGCCATTTCTATAACCTGTACCACTGCCTACCTCTCCTTCTGACAGAGGGTTCTACACATAAACATTTTAAATCAATGCAAGGCCAAATGTCCACCTTCAGAGGCATTTCAGAAGCATTGCTCAGAATTATAAATTAGATCTCATTTGGTGATTCCTATATTATTCTAATAAAAATGGAAAAGAAGTTTTTAATTTTCCTCTGGCTGGCATTGAACTATGATTCTGTATGTACCTGCCCATTAATTAATTTTTTTCTGGTAGTGTCTTTGCATTCTATTTAATGTGAACCAAGTTTCCCAGGTTATCAGTATTGGGTTTACCTGAGATCACTGTCACAGCCTTAGGTCAAATGCTTCTAGCTCCTGCTCCTCTTACTGAAGAAGGACATCAGCTTGTGCCACAGACACATTCCCACTGTGTCTTCCAGAGCCAGTGCTCTTCTCCCCACGGCAGGGAATCTTCTGGGGACATTAGCCTCTCCAGGTTTCAGCTTTTCTATTGCTCCTCAAACCACCACCCAGGCCAGCATGTCCAAAAGTTTCATGTTATCCTCGCTAGAAGGGGTCCTAGAGCAGTTCTTCTGGGACCCCAGGGTTTGGGGAATGGATTAATTTTGCCTGAGTTGAAGCAATTCTCACTGCCCCGTGTTGTGCATGGGAGCACTGAGGCAGAATTGAAATGTTTTCCTCTCCTTTCATGTTGCATGTCTTCATCTCAGCAAGTAGTTTCTTTACGTTTTTCTTTCTTCTTTTTGTGAGTACTGGAGATAAACCCAGAGCCATGTACATGCTACACAAGTTCTCTACCGCTAAGCTACATCCCAGCCATTTTAAATTTTTATTTTGAAACAGAGTTTTGATACATTGCCTAGGCTGACCGCAAACTTGTGATCCCTCTGGATCTGCCTCCCGAATAACTGGGAGTAAGCAATTCTTTTTTTTTTTTTTTAAATAAAAGCACAAAAACATATAAACAAACAGACACAAATTAGCATAAGAAATACTACAATAAAAGCTGATTTACAGACAAGGTGACATGGACTCAACAATGGTTGTTGCTTTACCTATTGATATCTTCGAAGTGTATATACATGAACACAGATACAAACATATGAAATTGGTCAAACAATTAGTCATCTCAACAACAGAAAAACACAAAAAACAGAAAACAAAAGACAAAAATAAAAAATAAGTAAATAACATAAAATAAAAACCAACAATAGTTGCTCCTTTGCATATCGATATCTTCGAAGTGTGTGCTCAGGATAACACATAAAGACATACAAGATTGATCGAATAACCCGTCATCAATTATTCCTTAGCAATAATTGATATAATACACTAGTAGAACCATGTTAGCCCTCCTGCACATATGTATATACATATATACATACATACATTTTTGCCTCTTTCTTTTCTCCTTTCCCTCGACCCATCTGCTTTTTGTTTTTGAACAGATTACCTTCATGTCTCTTAGTTTATATTCCCACCCTCGGGTTCTTATACCAGTGATACAATACGCTGCCTGCATATGTACCACTGATTTATTTCACTTATGAGTATGGACTTCAGTTTTGAACATTTGCCTACAAAGTCCCCAAAACTGTTTTTCTTTATAGCTGAATAATATTCCATTATATAAAAATGCCACAATTTTTAAATCCAGTCTTCTGTGGATGGACACTTGGGTTGCTTCCACATTTTAGCTATTACAAATTGCGCTGCTATAAACATGGGTGCACATATATCAGAGTGATATGATGTTTTCAGGTCTTCTGGGAAAATACCCAGAAGGGGAATAGCTGCTTTGAATGGAACCTCTAGACCTAGTTTGCTGAGAAATCTCCAAATGGCTCTCCACAGTGGTTGCACCACACTGCATTCCCACCAGCAGTGTAATACAGTCCCTATTTCTCCACAGCCTCACCAGCATTTGTTATTGGATGACTTTTTCATACTGGCCAGTCTTACTGGGGTGAGATGAAATCTCGATGATGTTTTTATTTGCATTTCTCGAATGACTAAGGATGTGGAACATTTTCTCATATATTTATTTGCCATTTGTGTTTCTTTATCTGAGAAGTGTGTATTCATCTCAGTTGCCCATTTCTGGATTGGGTCTTTCAATTTGGACAGCTACATGTTTTTTAATTCTTTGTATGGTCTAGATAGCAGTCCTTTGTCTGAGGGACAGCCAGCTAGGATTTTTTCCCAATTTGTGGGTTTTCTTTCTACTTTGCGTGTGGATTTCTTTAGATGTACAAAAATTTTTCAGTAGGATGAGGTCCCAATTATTGATTCTTTGAAGTGTTTCCCTTGCAGTTTCATTTTTGTTCATGAACTCTCTGCCTACTCCTATGTCTTCAAGATTATTACCTACTTTCTCTTCCAATATATTTAGAGTTTCTGTTTTAATATTGAGGTCTGTGATCCATTTTGACCTCAGTTTCGTGCATGGTGGTAGACTGGGGTCTATTTTCAGTTTTCGGCAAGAGGCAAGCCAGTTTTTCCAGCACCATTTATTAAACAGGCCTTCTTTTTTCCAGTGGGTTTGGTTGACCCCTTTGTCAAATATTAGGTAGCTGAGTGGGTTTTTCGTTGTGGTTGCATCTTCCAGTCTGTTCCATTGATCCTCAGGTCTGCCTTTGAGCCAGTACCAGGTTGATTTTATTACAGTAGCTTTGTAGTATAATTTCAGGTCAGGGATTGTGATTCCACCTGACTTGTCCTTATTGCCCAGGATTGCTTTTGCTACTCTGGGTCTCTTCTGGTTCCAGATGAATTTGAGGCATATTTTCTATAGATCTTGAGGTACGCTAACGGTAGTGTAATGGGAATTGAATTGAAACTGTACAACAGTTTTGGCAGTATGGCCATTTTTACAATGTTAGTTCTTCCTAACCATGAGCAGAGTATGCTTTTCCATTTATTGAGATCCTCTTTGATCTACTTTTTCACAGTACTGTAGTTTTCACTGAATAAATCTTTCACATTCTTTGTTAGATTGATTCCTAAGTATTTCAATTTCTTGGTTGCTATTGTAAAGGGTATGGGTTCCTCAATTTCTCTCTCAGTCTGTTTGTTGTTCATGTATAGGAATGCTGCTGATTTTTTGGTGTTGACTTTGTATCCGGCTATGCTGCCGAATTTGTCAATTAATTCCAGGAGTTTTCTTGTGGAGTTTTTGGGGTCCTCCACATATAGTATCATGTCATCTTCAAATAGTGATAGTTTGACTTCTTCCTTTCCTATCCTTATTCCTTTTATTTCTCTCTCTTGTCTGATTGCTCTGGCTAGTGCTTCCACAACTATGTTGAATAGGTGTGGTGACAATGGACATCCTTGTCTTGTTCCTGACTTTAAAGTGAAAGTTTTCAGTTTATGTCCATTTAGTATGATGTTGGCTGTTGGTTTGTTATCGATTGCTTTGATCAGATTGAGGTAGAGGCCATCTATTCCTATTTTTTCTAAGGTTTTTAACGTGAATGCATGTTGGACTTTATTGAAAGCCTTCTCTGCATCTATTGAGATGATCATGTGGTTTTTGTCTTTGACTGTATTGATATAGTGTATTACATTAATTGATTTGCGAATACTGAACCATCCCTGCATTCCTGGAATGAATCCTACCTGGTTGTGGTGTATAATTTTCCTTATGATTCGCTGTAATCTATTTGCCAATATTTTGTTGAGTATCTTTGCATCTATATTCATTAGAGAGATTGGCCTGTAGCTCTCTTTCTTAGCTGGGTCCTTCTCTGGTTTTGGTATCAGTACAATACTTGCCTCCAGAAATGTGTTGGGGTGAGTTGCTTCCTTTTTGATTTCATTGAAGAGTTTGAGGAGAGTTGGCATTAGATCTTCTCTAAATGTTTTATAGAATTCTGCTGTGAATCCATCAGGGCCTGGGCTTTTCTTTGTTGGTAGGTTTTTAATAACGTTTTCAATCTCATTAATTGATATTGGGTTATTCAGGATTTTTACGTCTTCCTGATTCAATTTTGGCAATTTGTACCTTTCTAGGAGTCTGTCCATTTCTTCTCTATTTTCTGTCCTATGGGAATACAGATTTTCAAAGTAGGTATTAATGATCTTTTGTATTTCTTTTGGATCTGTAGTGACTTCATCCTTTTCATTCCTTATTGCATGAATTTGAGATCTTTCCCTTCTTTTTTTGATAAGGTTGGCTAGGGGTTTATCAATTTTATTTATTCTTTTGAAGAAGCAACTTTTGATTCACTAATTTTTTGTGGAGTTTTCTTCACCTCAATTGCATTAATTTCTGCCCTGAGTTTTATACTCTCCTCCTTTCTTTGGGTGCTTGGTTTGGCTTGTTGCTCTTTTTCTAAGAGTTTGAGGTGTATCATTAGGTTATTCATTTGCTCTCTTTCTATTTTCTTTGTATATGATTTCATTGCTATAAATTTCCCTCTGAGGACTGCTTTCATTGCATCCCACAGATTCTGGTAGGTTGTACTTGCATTTTCATTTATTTGTAGGTAGATTTTAATTTCTTCTTTAACTTCTTGTGTGACCCATTGGTTATTCAGGAGGTTGTTGTCTAATTTCCACGTGTCTATGTGGATTTTGGAGTTCTCTTTGTCATTAATTTCCAATGTCATTGCACTGTGGTCCGATCCTATGCATGGGACATTTTAATTCTTTTGCATTTTGGTAGGTAAGCTCTATGCGCTAGAATGTTGTCTATTTTGGAGAAAGACCCATGTGCAGCTGAGAAAAATGTGTATTCTGATGTTGTGGGGTGGAACACTCTGTATACATCTACTAAGTCCATTTGTTCACACTTTTGGTTCAGGTCTGTTATGTCTTTGCTGAGTTTCTGTCCAGTTGACCTGTCTCTTTGTGTCAGAGGGGTGTTTAGGTCCACTATTACAATAGTGTTATTAGTTATTTGATTTTTTACGTCTGTTAAGATTTGACTTGTAAAGTTAGGTGCACCATTCTTTGGTGCATAAATGTTTAGGATCGTTACCTCTTCCTCTTGCAGCTTTCCCCTAACAAGTATGTCATGCCCTTCTTTATCTCTTTTGATTGTTTTTGGTTTGAAGTTTACATTGTTTGCAAACATAATAGCTACCCCTGCTTTTTTCTGGGGACCTGTTGCATGGAGAATTGTTTTCCAACCTTTAACTTTCAACCTGTGGATTTCCTTTTGAGTAAAATGTGTTTCCTGTATACAGCATGTCATTGGATTGTGTTCCTTAATCCACTCTTCCAATCTTTTACTTTTGACTTTTGAGTTGAGGCCATTTACATTAATGGTTATCATGGTTATATGTTGGCTTATTCTAGTCATGTTATTTATTTATTTTTTTCCTTCTTTTGCTGACTGTTTACTTGCTTGTTCTGTTTAGGGAGTTATTTCTATTGTTGTTCCTGGGATTGTGGTCTCTTTTTTCTCTGTCTAGAATATCTTTTAGTGCTGTTTGCAATGCTGGTTTGGCACTCATGAAGTTCTTCAGTTGTTCTTTGTAGTGAAAATATTTTATTTCTCCATTCAATTTGAGGGATAGTTTTGCAGGATACATCAGTCTGGGTTGGAAGTTGTTTTGTCTCAGAATCTGTAATACCTCGCTCCAAGCTCTTCTTGATTTCATGGTTTCCTTCGAGAAGTCTGCTGTGATTCTGATGGACTTTCCTTTATAGGTGATCTGTTTCATTTCTCTAGCAGCTTTTAATATTGTGTTCTTTTGCTGGATATCTGGGATCTTGACTATTATATGTCTGTTTGTGGTTTTCTTTGGGTTATGGATCGTTGGGGTTCTATATGCCTCGATTAACTGAACTTCAGTATCTTTTACCTTGTTTGGGAAATTTTCTGCTATTATTTCAGCAAATATTCTTTTTATATTTTTTGTGTGGTCTCCTACTGTTTCACTCACTTCTATTACTCGAATATTATTACGTTTTGCCTCATCTTGGAGCTGTTGGATTAATTTTTCTTGTGTCTTTGATGATTTTATGAGATCCTTCCTTTCTCACTCATAAGCTGCCATGCTGTCTTCAAGGTCTGAAATTCTATCTTCGGTTTCATTTAAGTGGTTTTGCAAGCTTTCAGTGTAAGTTTTCAAATCCTGGCATTCTCTTTGGACCTGTGTCATTCTTGGTAATTCATTCGTAAATTGCTCTTCTAATGTTTCCATTTGTTTCCTATTTTCTTCTTATCTTTTATCTATTTCTTGTCTATGTGTACGGAACATTTCTTCCATTATAGTTTTCAGTTCGTTTTTTGTCTGAGAGATCATTGCAGGTATGTGGCTTATTTCTGCTTTAAGCTCTTTTATGGCCTGTTGGAGTTGTTTCATTTCGGATTCAATTGTTTCATAACTTGCAGGTATGTGGCTTCCTGGTTCCCCTGTATCCTCGCATTCAGAACTTGTTCTGGGTGGGGTTGAGTTCTGAGACTGCGCTTTGTTCCTCTGTTTTCCCATTTTTTGGTATCAGATTCAAAATGTTGAGCTATAAATTCCCCAGGCAGTTCAGCAGGCAAAGGTCTGCTGCAGAGGCTGCTCAAATGACTCCTTCTCTTTGGGAGAATGTCCCCTAAGCTTTCTGCTGAGATATCCGCTTAAAAGGCTGCTCAGATGCTACTTTGTGGACCTCGCTATTCCCTACCCCGAGACCTGGCTGGAGCCCATAAACAGCTTGCCGCCCCAGGCACCTTGCAGGCAGGGGGCCGCTCAGGTGTTCCTCCCTGGGTGGAGCTCCTCCCTCACTCAAAAATCCCATCAGGGCGCCCAGCCAGCCCTTCCATCCAGGGGACAGTGCTGTCAGAAATGCTGCCGGATGTCCTTCCCTGGGTGGAGTTTCTCCCCGACTCAAGAAAACCAGTCAGGGCGCCCAATCAACTCACCCTGGGATCGTGCAGGCAGGAAAGCCGCTCAGATGTATCTCCTTGGGTGGAGCTTCTTCCCGACTCAGAAATCCTGTTGCCGTGCTCATTCGACTCACCTGTTCCGAGACCCGTGCTGGCAGGAGATCCAGGCGCTCTCTGGCCCTTCTCTGCCTCCCCGGCGTTCTTGCAGGAGCTGCCGACGGCAGCCACCGAAGTGCCCGCTCTCCGGCTGAGGATGGCTGCAAGCAATTCTTAATGAGGGTACTAATGATGGAGCTTCTCATGTTACCATGCCAACCCACGCTCAAGTGAATACTTTCAAAGGAATTTTAGGGACTTACTCAACATATCAAGGGAATTGGCCAAGTCAGCCCCTTCCCACCTTCTCACTTTTATGTGAAGGGCAACACATCATCACATCCTACAACTCTGGAGAGATCCTGAACTTACAATATCTTTTCAGATGAAATCAGGCCTCATTCATGGTAGTATGGCCACAGGATAGCGGACATAATTGTATTACTGACTTCTATTGATTTACTGAAAGGAATAGTTAATCTTTAATTGTTTAATCAATCTAACATGTCTATATTTGTTTATCTGAGTAACCAGTTTGAAGATATCAATACGTAAAGCAAGAACCATTATTAATTTCCTATCACCTTGTCTGAAATTCAGTATTGCTTGTATTGTTTTTATGTTATTTTGTAAATATACGTGTGTTTGTCAATGTTTTTATTCTTTCATCTTTAAAATAAAAGAATAAAAATATCTTTTCATACTTTCCTTTTCCATTTTCCCCTCAAGTCTTTTTTACCTTCTCCCAAATGATCCCAACTGCCTCATTTCCTTGGAAGTACCAGGCCTTCTACAGAAATGATAACGTCCAAGTCTTCCATTAAACCCACTTCAAACCATGAAAAAATTTTCCCCAAATCCTTATTTTAACCCCACACAATAGGCATATCTTTCTTTTTTTTTTATTTTAGAAACATAAAAGTACAAAAACATATTGACAAACAGACACCCATTATCATAGAAAATAGTACAATCACAACTAATCTATAGACAAGGTGATATGGTCTCAACAGTAGTTGTTGTTTTATCCATTGATATCTTCGAATTGTAGATGTATGGACCCATATACAGACATGCAAATTTAGTCAG
>PVLD010019449.1:0-36393 GCA_004027595.1 Dinomys branickii
AATGAATGAATGACAGTAAAAATGCTTGAAACTGATGACTTACAAATGTTTAAAAATATCAACTGGTAAAAAGTCTTGAAAAAAAATCAATAAAGACATTCCCACATAATGTGACTATTCAAATACACAAAGTCACATATAAGTCAAGACTTGAAATGCCCATGAAGTATGCAAATATGGAATCTCACAAAACCTCTGAGATCATACTTTTACACACTTCTCCATAAAATCCACATACTCACACACCATGTAAAATATTTTACACTTGTTAGTGCATTCAAAGACAGCAAATTAAAATTAATGAAAGCCTGCTTAGACTGTCTTCAAATATACATAAAGTTTATTCTTAAATATTCTCAAATTTCTTAAACTCATTAAAATGTAATACAATCTCCTTATATTTACTGGGAAATAAAACTAAAGATGTAAAGGTTTTGAATGTATAGGAATAGATAATGTATGGTATGATTCTAATATTTTAAACCAACCTCTAGACAGGTATGTTTAAGAATGTTTCAAAGAACAAAATGACTGACGTGCCTCTAATGCACGAGTCTCTGAGTTCCGATGCACAGGCGTCGGCGGAGAAGACTATCGGGTCCTTTGGGAAGAAGTGACCAAGTGGCACTAGTTTGATGTCATGGAAATTAAGAAAGTGGAAAACAGAATAAAAACGAGATTGCCATAATCATACTAAAAAGAAAACCAGCAATTCTAAGACGAATGAAGAGAAATGAGTCAGGCAGTGCATGAAGTCCATGGGCAAAGTGAGCGCCGTGTGAAATAAAGGAGGAACCGTTCTGGGCAGGAGGCAGAAGCTGGAGGTATTTCTTGATTACCTTGTTACACAGAATTGTTGAGCATCAGTGTGGCAGATACCTGCTTGCTGCAGACACTGTAGAGAGCACCAGGAAAGGGAGATAAAGAGAAGAACTTTATAACACAGGAGAAAAGGAACTTCAGAGCATTTGACACCTATCAGTGGGCTCCGGTCTGGAACGCATCACCAGAGCAAAAGCTCATGGTCTAATTCATTTTGTTCTCTTTGGATTTCACTGTCCACTTCAGCTGATCTCTCTTGTCTCATCTTTGATCGCTGTCTTTTTCATCTTGAGACTCCCACACTTTCAACACTGAACAATAAAACCGTGCTGGGTTCATTCTTCTGGGTCTCACAGACATTCCTGAGCTCCAGACAGCAGTGTTTGCTTCTGTTTCCTCACCTGCTCACTTAGTGTCTTTGGAAATACGGCCATCCTCGTCCTCACTGTGCCGGGCTCCCACCTTCAAACCCCCATTTTGTTAGTGGAACTTCTCCTCCTTGGAAATATCTTTCCGAAGCATCTTGTTTTTTAGTTCCAAGTTTCTGGTCAGCATCACAGCAGGGAACAAGAGTATCAGCTTTGCTGGCTGCTTCACTCAGTATTTCTTTGCCATATTCCTTGGAGCAGCAGTTTTATTGCCTGGCTGCCATGTGCTATGATGGCTACATGGCCATCTGCAAACCTCTGCATTACACAACCATCATGAGCAGCAGAGTCTGCACCCAAGTGGTTCTCGGCTCTTGGCTGGGGGGCTTAGTGGCTGTTGTACCCAATCGCTCTGATGGGCCAGCAGGACTTCTGTGCATCCAACAGGCTGGATCATTACTTCTGCGACTTCTGAGCCTCTTCAAGAACTTTCCTGTTCAGATACAACCTTCATCCAGAAAGTTGTCCTTGTGGCATCTGTGACCTTGCTAGCCACATTGGTTCTAGTGATTTTCTCCTATACTTTCAGAATCAGAAATATAAATCCCTCTTCGACCCATCATGGAACGAGAAACATTTTCTGTCTGTACTTCGCACATGCTTGGTCAGAAGGCTTATAACTTGAACCTGTTCACATGCTCTAAAAATGCAGGTTCATATACTATGAGCATTTAGCAAATAATTATATCATCTTGTCAAATATTATACTTTAACGTAACAAAGCTATGTTGTTTAGCTTGATATCTAAGACAAAGAAAGCTGCTAAAAGCTATTATTGTTCTATTTCTTATGATTATTTTAATTCTCATTATAATTACTGTCTTCATAATGTTTTTGTAATTTACTGATGTGTTCTTGTTAGCATTCCTCATAGTCTCTTTGGACTTCTTGGCCAATCTCCTACTAAACAATTGAGTTATTGACAAATAGAGCTCATTAGTACGTCTGAATGTGGGTCTCCTGGGATCTTTCATTTCTTTCCTCAACTGATTATTTTGTGGTCTCCACTTAATAGAACATTTAACATATTCTTTAGACTGGTGTAAAATCAGAGAAGCAGCAGAAAATTAGGCTCCTATACTTTATAACAGAGAAGTAAAGGTTTGAATGGAGATTGCTTCATAGGGTTTTATTATTTTTTACTATTATAAATATGGATAACTTAAGGAAATCACATCTCAAAGAATTACTTACTACACAGGTTCCAGCACACTAACACATTTAAACACATGAGGACATAAGTGGCAAAGGACAGCTAAACAGAAATACAGCAGGATGAGTAGGACCTTTCCTGTTGAAATTTTTTGAGTGTTTGAACTTTTGTGAACAATTACATCAAGAAATAGTGATGGGGAAGCTAAATTTAAATTTTACCCCACTTTCCACCCAATGTGACTTTTAAATTGTGGTTCATCTAAAGGCCATCTCTGGTGAAAATGTCATAGCATTTGCACCAAAATTCACATGTAAGTATGTTCTCAGCTTGTAGTTTTTTCAGTGTTACTTGTTTGTAGTTAAGGAACATGAAATCATGTATAAGTAACTTTATTTGTTTAAACTTAAAGTAACTGTGTTTATCTTGCAATGCTAAACAATAGAGATGGGTATAAAATAAAAGAGATAGCCCCAGTTTTCAACCCTTGTTCCTCATCTAACTCCATAAATATAATTACGGTTAACAATTTATGTTTCCAGATCTGACTATGTAGATTGGCTACAACTTTTCAAGTGAACTGACATAAACCTTTTAGATTCATTTTTATTGGACTATTGCATTTTGTAGTTTTGATCTGCTGAAAGATGTAATCATTTCATATTGGTAGAGGCTTAAGTTTTTTCCAACTTTTATCATTTATAAAGATAAGATAAAAATAAAGCTAAAAGCAATAGTTTTACAATATTACTGATGTAGAATTCTTATACAGTGTATGCAAGAGCATGAATATGTAGTTGCAAGTTGAGTAGAGTTGATTACTGGGAAATTTGAGAACCTAGAAATCCAAGTTGAAAAGAAATCTGACCTTGTTCCATACATTTTAGTACATAGCACATTCTCAGAAACAATGAAAAGATGGCACTGGTATTTCAGACCTAGTCCTGAGGTGCAGGGAGGGAAGTTTAGATTTATTTGTTTCTGAGATCTTAGAGGATCAGAACAAAATGAAGAAGCCCAAAGAATTGCTGCCTCCTGTGTATGTTAGGGATTCTTGGGAGAACACTACCTGTGCTAAGAAAGGATACTGTGAGCAGCAAGCGGATCACATCTGCCTTGAGTTTCTGTGCTGGGCTATAACTGTATGCAAAGAAACAGACCTGCCCATAAAGAGGCTTAGAGTTAGAGAATGGGGTGCAAGAACGGGTGAACATTTCTCTCTAAAGGGTCACAGGGGAGAATTTAAAGTGGTTCCTGAAGATCCCACCTGAAATCGTTTGGTGTTTGAGATTTCTCTGTCAGTGACTGATGCTCAGTACTCTGAAAACTAAAGATCACAGACAGTTCTGTGCTGAAACAACTTCCCACACTTCGTCATCTTCCCTCAATCCATAACGTCTAAACTTCTGAAGCGAACATTGTACATGACACATACATGCGATTTCATCTATCAGTTAAACAGTGAAGTAACAGCTCTCTCCCACATAAAATATTTTTAATTTCTTTAATTTTAATAACAAATAGAACAAATGTAGAATTTTGTTTCTTATCTTAGAATGAAACATCTCTGTGTTTATCCTGTGTCCCAGATACACCTTTTCATGTAATAATCTGACATAGATTATAGTTGTTATGGAACCTAGCATGGTGGCCCATATTTTTAATTCCGGAATTTAGAGACTGAAGCAGGAGGACTGCCATGAGTTTGACGCCCCCCTGGGTGCCCAGCCTGGATTCCACAGTGAGATCCTGTTTTGAAAAAAATATATAGTTATTATGAAAAATATGACAGTTATTACAAAAATAGGATTACAACATGATTCAGCATTATATGATACTAAGTATGTATTCAAAATGACTGGGAAGAGGATCTCAGAGATATCTGCACATTCACGTTCACGGTGGCCCCACTCACAGTGGCCAAGGGACGGAGGCAAGCAAACAGCCCTCGGCAGGTGAGTGGATATGAAAGGTGATGTCTTCACACAGCAGAATATTCTTCAGTCTTACAAAATGGTAAGGGGTGGATAATTCCATTTGTATGGAACATAAGAAGTAGTCAAATTCATAAAAACAGGTTGTAGGAAGGAACTTCCAAGGGCTGAGTTAAAGACAAAGTGGGGAGTAGTTATTTAATGGGTATAGAGTTACAGTTTTATAAGGTTAAGTTCTGGAGAGCTGTGACATGGAAATACAAATTACTTAGGGTTACTGAAATGTACTCTTAGGGTGGTGGGTGGTAAATGTTTTTTGTAATGTGGTTTTTCATTTAAAAATTCCACATAGCATCTCACCACAGTAACTACACTGTCCGAGTTACAGCACCCAGCTGATAGTGCTTACCTGATGGACTCAGTGTACTGATTTTTTTTTTGTGTGTGTGTGGTTTTACTTGTACTTAGAGATGTGCTGAAAGATGAAGAGTCAACCTCTCAGAGACACCTATACCTTTTCCTGGTCAATGGCTATAGAGTCAGAGGGACGCCAGTGGTCTGAAACACATGTGCTTCCGGGGTCCATGCAAGGACCATTCTCCAATTAAAAGTTTGCTTCAAAATGCTAGAAATGACCTTTTTATGTAGATGGGTAAATTCTCAGGAAATCAAATTTAGATCAATGTTTTGTTAATAACTTTTAAAACTGTCTCAAAAAGAAATTGTAGAGTTTTAAAACATAGCTTTCATAAGATATTACTTTTAAGCTGTGTTTTTCCAAAAATAATTTTCTGATGATATAAAAACATACGAAGGAATCTGAAAATTTAAAGCAGTGTTACCAAAGGGTAGAAAGATGTTGAGGTGTATTTTAGTATATTAAGTTTCACTTGAGGGGAGGCATAAAAATTATAGCAGAGAATTAAAGACATAAATTGAAAATTAAACAAGAATTCAGACTTTAGAAATATCCATCTGAGGGACAACAGGAGAGAGGTAACAGGTGAGTCCATTTCGCTAAAGTGGGCAAACAATATCTGAAGAATTATTGCTTTTGAGAAAGAACACACAATAAGAGACATATTAGAGAAAAGTGGAAAAATTAGGAAGGGATTGTTGTATAAAGGCAAAAATTAAGAAATATCAGAAGGAAAAATAAAAGATATTTTATGCAGGTAAAAGCTAAATATTCTGAATTGTAAAATGTGCACTCAGTGATTAGAAAATTTACTTAAAAATGAAGAAGCAAGTCTGGCTGATGTGACTTTTAGAATTACAAGAGGGTAGCAATTAGAATTTAGAAATTCATCTAATTCTGATTAAAATATACTCTTGGCTAAATGAAATTCGAAGATCCAGTTTGGAATGTGGTGGTTAATAATGAGTTTCACGTTCATCGTTATTATGCTCTGAATATCACTCATTCACAGGGTCTCAGCTGTAAGAGGAGATAATAATCCCTCTGCCCCTCAGCGATGTGGGAAGGAAGCACAGTGTGGTAGCTAAGTTCAGAGTGTGGCCTCAGGTGGCACTGGATGAGAATTCTGGCTCAACAATTTGATCGTGGAACCTGAAACAATTTATCTACTCCTCTAACCCTCGGCTTCCTCATCCACACAATGGGAATAGCAAAGGCACCTATATCAGAAGGTCATTGCAGGAGTGAACTAAAATAATGAAGAAGTTTGGCACACAATACATTCTCAATTAATGGCGGTTCCTATTTACTATTATAATAATTATAACCAAATAAAGCAATACAGAAAGATGCTTTTTAATATATAAGTTGGTAAAATGCTTTCTACTATTTTGTATTTTTAAGAGTTAGAAAGGGAGTGACCTGACACAAGATATGCAATCTACTTTTTAGAGTCTAGGTTTAGGAAGATCAGTTTATTTAGGAGTTTAAAGAAGAAAAGCAGATGAGGAGAATCACAGCAATACAGTTTTAATTTTTTTTTTTTTTGAGTACTGGGAATCAAACTCAGGACCTTGCTCTTAGGCAGGCACTTGTGCCACTGAGCTATAACACCAGCCCTAAAATTTTAATTTCTAATAAATTTTATATGCATTATCTGCTAAATTGGTTTTGATAAGAATTTGGGAATTTAAGAATTATGCAACATAACCACCACTGATGAATTTCTACCATCTTGTCTAGTGAAACACTGTATCATTTCTAATGTTATTTTTATTTTTTATTCTCTTTAATGGTTTGATCAATCTTGCATTCTTACATCTGGCAATCTGAGCAACTTCGTTGCAAATAACAATATGTAGTATAACAACCACTGTTAATTCCTATCATTTTGTTTTGAAATTCTGCATTATTTTTATTGTTTTTGCTTCGTTTTGCTTTTATCTATGTTGTTGATATTTTGCTATTATTCTCTTTGAAAGAAAAAAATAAAAAGAATTATGAAGAACTTTAAATAAGTCAAAATTTAAGTAAACAGATTAAATTTAAAAATTTATAGTTAAATTAATTTATTTTAATAGCTATGTAAATATCCAGATGCTTGCTTCTCATTGTTGTAATAAAATAGTTACTTAGAGTCTCAGAGTATGACATAAATTACTCATATATTCAAGTTCATCATTAGGACTATTACATCTGGCTCACAACTTTGATTTCAGTTCCATTTCTCTAGGCAGAGTGAAACTGTACAGATATTAAACACAAACATGGAAGAAATGCAAAAGTAGGAATCTACTTGGAGATGTATCATCTCTGCAGAGCTGGGATTTGAGGGACAGCAGACACCTGTAGAAAATATGGATAGAATCATCATGTTAGTTACTATGGTAAAATTCAAAACCAGATTAAAGCTGGAGAATCATTAGTTACCACAGTTTTAATGCTGTTGTTCATTCTTTATCAAAGAGTGAGTTAAGCTCATTACTTCACCAACTCATACTAAAGGGCAAACGGAAATAAGACATCACTGCCAAATTAGCAGATATAATGAAAAATTAAAAGCACAGGGATATTCAAAGGGAAAATAAAAACAGAAAACATAGAAACTAGTTATGTATTGGTTTGCAAAGTAGGCTACAAAAGTACATGAAAATCCTGAAAAGGAACTGTAGAGAAAGAATCCTCCTAATGAGAATTTAAGACAATAATTCTTGTCAAATTCTAGTCTCTCTCCACCAGAGAGTCTTGATTGAGTCACAATGATAGTGAAGACACTTGAACCAATTCAACATGAAAATGTAGCCCCCTCCTAAGTGGACCTGGGCTCTCTGTCTTCATCATTGACTTAATTTTTTTGTCTATTTACAGGCAACCATGGTCAGAAATGAAAAACCAAACTTTTACAGAATTTATTTTACTAGGACTAACAGAGGTCCTGGAGATCCAAGTTTTAATTTTTATATTTCTTTTCCTAACTTACATATTCAGCATCATTGGAAATCTGACCATCATCACCCTCACACTGCTGGATTCCCATCTCCAGACTCCCATGTATTTCTTCCTCCGGAATTTCTCCTTTTTAGAAATTTCCTTTACATCCACTTTTACACCTAGGCTGCTGTTCAGCATCTTAACCGGGAATAAGACTATCAGTTTTGCTGGATGCTTCATTAAGTATTTCTTTGCCATCTTCTTTGGGGCCACTGAATTTTACCTTCTGACAGCCATGTCCTATGACCGCTATGTGGCCCTCTGCAAACCCCTGCATTACACCATCATCATGCAAAACAGGGTGTGCACGCAGCTGGTTCTCTGCTCCTGGCTATGTGGATTCCTGATTATCCTATTCCCAATTATATTGACCAGTCAGCTAGATTTCTGTGCCTCCAATGTGCTGAATCACTATTATTGTGACTATGGGCCCCTCATAGAAATATCTTGCTCAGACACAAGTGTACTGGAACTGGTTGATTTTATCTTGGCAATTGTGACCTTGGTGGTCACACTGGTGCTGGTCATTGTTTCCTATACAAACATCATCAGGACCATTCTGAAGATCCCTTCTTCTCAGCAAAGGAAAAAGGCCTTTTCCACATGTTCTTCCCACCTGATGGTCATCTCCCTCTCTTATGGGAGCTGCATCTTCATGTACATAAAGCCTTCAGCAAAAGAAGGAGTGGTTTTCAATAAGGGGGTTGCTGTGCTCAATACTTCCGTGGCCCCTTTACTGAACCCGTTCATTTATTCTCTAAGAAACAAACAAGTAAAGCAAGCCTTCACATATGCGATCAGAAAGAGTGTGAGTTTTTAATGCACACAATGATGTTAAACTCAGTGGAAATCCTGAGAAATATTGATGAAGTTTCTTTTCATGAAATTTCACTGACAGCTTTCCTCTTTCTGTCCTTGCTAAGGCAGATCTTTGTTGAATGTATCATAGAAAAGTTACCAACATTCATTTCAAACTTGCAAATGAGGGGAAAATCTTTCCAAACACACTTCAAATATTTCATTGTAGTGCATACATTTTTAGATGGATATTCAAACAACTTGAAAAAATGTAGAAGAATGCCAGCCGTATTCTAGTCTATCTGAAGTAGTTATGCAAAATAAAAATATATTATTTGTGCTAAAAATATTTTATAGTTATTTTTTGGAGGAGTTAACATAGATATTTTATGTTCTCCCTTTAAGTTTCTAATAAGGTTAAAGAAAGACACATAAACCTATAACTCCTTAGTAGATAGACTTTTCTGGGGAAAAATATGGGTAAGTAACACTGATAGGGTAAGAAAATAACATCTGGCTAAAATTAGTAAGATTGTCATCAGACTGGCAGTACTGGGTGTACTAGTGATGCTTACAAACACACTTTAGATTTATCAGTGTCTTTAGGAAAGTTGCCTCAACATTTAATTTGAATAGTAGGCACATCTTAATTACTTTTCTAAATAGTCCTCACATAAGCATATTAGTACACATGACCAATTCATGACATAGGTTAGATTCCTATCTCCCCCTTTGTAGGTGAGACATTTGAAGCATCAAGAAACCAAGTTGTTTGCTGAGGGTCACGTACCAAATGGGCAGGTGATCCGAGAGCCTAGTGATACCAGTTGCCTCAAATATTATAGAATATAGTGGTAAATGTAATGGAAATGGTTGAAATTCTGTACAGCTTATATAAACTGCTGAAGCAACTAATGTTGCTGTTTTTTTTTTTTAAATTACTGTTCTGTTCATTGCTTCATTATCCACAAGGATTTTAGTCTGTTCCAGATAATCTGTGGCAGCTTCCACACAGGTGTATTTGCAGTGTTTTCCAAGTCCCCAGTTAGAAGTTAATTCTCAGTATTTTGTTTTGAAACAAGCTAATTAACATATTCTGGATGGGTCCCAGGGCAATAATTTATCTCTCAGTGTCTCTGACAAATGACTGAAATAAAATGTGCCTCACTCAATCTGGTCATAAAAGTGCAATGAAGTTGAGACAATACTGAGGAAGTTAGATTTTTAGTAGTAGATGCTTCTACTGGTTAATCAGTTTAAGTGAGGGAGAATCTTTAGGAATTATAGGAACAGGTCCGATTTGGACTAATGAAGAAAGGGTAGTAGCCATCAACTGGTTAAAGGCAAAGAGAGCTGGAAACTATTTCTTTTCAAGCCAGTGCTCAGGAACAATGGCTGTATGAATAGGAAGCAACCAGAGCATGAATTAGTATTAGAAAAGAAAATATATTACATTTTCTCCCACTTTTTCATCTTCATCTGACTTCTTAGTTTTGACTCACCGCATATACCTTGCGGAGGTAAAATCCCTCATCATCTTTCCTGTACCAAAAAATGAGTATTTGATGTGCATGCTTGTAATTCTACTTCTTTGGAAGCTGAGGCAAGAGGACATACATTTGAGGCCAGCTTGGACAGCTTAGATCCTGTTCCAAAATAAATAAAAAGGACTGGGGATGTATCAGTGATAGAATACTTTCCTAGCATGTGCAAAGCCCTGGCTTAAATAACTGTTAATTCCCCCCAAAAAAGTATGTTCGTATTTCTTCAATATTAGCTTTCCATCTGAATGTGAATTTCTACTATTTTTGCTAGTTTTGTAATTATTAAAAGGCCAGTTAGATTTCTTTATAAATTTGTAATGGTCAAGATAAACGTAAAATAAAACTCTTCTATCCTTTGAACAATGCCACTCTGGAAATAATTGTCCCTAACATTAAGCATTCTTCCAGATATTTGTTTCTGCACAAAGAAAAGTCACACTATATGTAATCACTGCAGCCCATTTCATTAACAATATGTGATAATCATATTCAAGTTACTACATGTAAATTTCACATTTTTTTCTGAAAAAGAAATGCTCATAGATCACTTAGCTTTTTACACATTGGTGGGATTTTTATTGTTCACAATTGTTTATTATAAGCAATGATGAACATCTTTGAGAAAATATCTATGTACACTTTTGTTAGTATTTTTATAAAATATAAATGTGAAATTTTAAATAATAAAACAGACAAATTTTCCAAAATTTAAAGGCCAGTGAACAGAAACGGCTTCAAAAGCCTGAGCCTCCCATTTGGGGGGCAGCACTGCCTTGGAGCTTCTCCCCAGTGATTATGATGATGTAAGGACATGAATGGGCCTCCAAGGGAATTTGTTCCAGGTAAGCACCTAGCTCAGAAGGGACCTTGATGTTTCCTTAGTTTAAAAGGTCCTGGAAAATTAAACCACAATAAAAATAATTGAAAGTTCCTTGACTCTAGTTTAAAAAAGGGAGAATTTTTCGGCCTTATAGGAACAGTTCTAATATGGACTAAAAAAGAAAGGGTAGTAGCCAGCAACTGGTTAAAGGCAAAGAGAGCTGGAAAATATTTCTTTTCAAACCAGTGCTCAAGTACAATGGCTGTATGCATTATAAGCAATCAGAGCATGAATTAGTATTAGAAAAGAAAATACATTTTCTTCCTCTTTTTCATCTTCATCTGACTACTTGGTTAGATCCTTGGATGAACCTTTGGTCCAAGCTCCGTCTGGTTCTTTTCTGGGAGGAACGTTTACTAGCCTGTAAAGTTGACCTTTCCATACTTCCCAGTAACAGTGTAGGTCCTGTACACTGAGGGAACATAAGAAATTATCCAGACCTCCCCAAATTTCTACCTACAATTTTAAAGCAGTTAAAGAAATGCTTTCTGGAATTGTTATCACTGTCTCATTAGATAAAACAGAAAGAAAGAATTCATACAGAATTTGTTTTGAAATTTTCTTTGTTTTTCCTGCAGGCACAAGAGCAACCCACTCCTGAATGTGCAGGTTGGGGATTGTTAGTAGAGAGCACAAAGGTTCGAAGCAGGAATCCAGTGTGTTGTAAAGGACCGGATTGAAGCCAATCTCTAAGCCACAAAGGCTGGAGAAAAGGATGTTCCTAGCAGAGTCGCAGGAGAGAGGGTTCACAAAGATGAGAATAAGAAGCAGAGCGAGAACGGAGGACAAAACCTGAAACTCGGAAGATGCATTCAGAGGAGATAAGGGACGCGGTGTTCTGAGAAGAGAGCTCAGGCACGAGGGCTCCTAGGTGGAACTTAAAAATAGATGTTCAGAGGAGCCAAAATGTTTAAAAGGGAAGAGGAACTGGGGAGAGGGAGAAGAAAAGGAAGGGAGGGAAAAGAAAAAAGAGAAAATAAAGAAAAAATGAAAACGAATCTTTTGTAAGTAGGGAGGGGGAGAGAGGTTGAAGGGAGGGGAGGGGAATGGGAAACCTAGAACGAAGTTATATCTACGCAGGTACAAATTCCTTAGGAGGATCGTGGTCATTATCTGTAGCTAAAAAGTACAAGTCAAGTTAACTCTTTTTAAAAAGAAGAATGGACTTTCTGTGTGGCTCACACTGGATGACCCTCCCATGAACCGCCAAGAGAAACCTGAAGCCTGTGCTCAGTGTTCCCTAGCTCCACCATGCTTCACACCACTCATTCCTCTCCTTCTCGGCTTCACAGAGCAAACGTTAACAATGAAAAACTGGACCTTGATAGAGGTCATCCCGCTGGGACTCAGAGATATCCCAGAGCTTCAAATAGTCGTGTTCATTTTTCTCTTTCTTGCCTACATGTTCAGCATTTTAGGGAATCTGACTAAAATCACCCTCACACTGCTGGATTCCATCTCCAGACTCCCATGTATTTCTTCCTCCAGAATTTCTCCTTCTTGGAAATTTCCTTTACATCCACTTTTACACCTAGGCTGCTGTTCAGCATCTTAACTGGGGATAAGACTATCAGTTTTGCTGGGTGCTTTACTCAGTATTTCTTTGACGTCTTTTTTGGGGCCACAGAGTTTTACCTTCTGACAGCCATGTCCTATGATGGCTATGTGGCCATCTGCAACCCCCTTCATTACACCACCATCATGAACAACACGGTGTGCACACAGGGGTCCTCTGTTCCTGGCTATGTGGATTCCTGATTATGTTATCTCTGATTATATTGACCAGTCAGCTAGATTTCTGTGCCTCCAATGTGCTGAATCATTACTGTTGTGACTATGGGCCCCTCAAAGAAATATCTTGTTCTGAAGCAAGTGTACTAGAACTGGTTCCTTTTATCTTGGCAGTTGTGACCTTGATGGTCACACTGACACTGGTCGTTGTTTCCTACACAAACATCGTCAGAACCATTCTGAAGATGCCTTCTTCTCAGCAAAGGAAAAAGGCCTTTTCCACATGTTCTTCCCACCTGATGATCATCTCCCTCTCTTATGGGAGCTGCATCTTCATGTACATAAAGCCTTCGGCAAAAGAAGGAGTTGTTTTCAGTAAGGGGGTAGGTGTGCTCAGTATGTCTGTTGCCCCTTTACTGAATCCGTTCATTTATTCTCTAAGGAACAAACAGGTAAAACAAGCCATGAAGGATATGTGTGGAAAAATATTGCATCCATGTTCATTTTCATGGCCTCCAAATAAAGTTTGAAAGTTTCTATTATTTGTTAAGCTCATTTCTCAAATAAATTAAATATAACCATGTCAAGGAATTTTCCTTTCTAATCTGTTGGCAAAAGAAAGGTATTCAAAGAAGCCCAATCCACATATCGTTTTCCTGGAGATGCCTTTTAATAAAAGTCAAAAGCAGGAAAATAATGTATTTGACTCCATAACAAAGACAGCTGCCTGACAACTATGTTACTTATCAGAAATATGATTATCTGCTGAATAATTAAGTCTGTCTTTTTCTGAGGAACTCTTCGTTTCACCAATAATTGCAAAAATTGCAAATACATTGTGTCCGAATGATTAGCTATACCCAAAAAGAGATTAGTTATGTCCCACAGAAATTCTATTTCTGATTTCCTACTTTAGGTTTTTAAACAATCTGATTTCTAATGCATACCCCAATAAGGACTCTTAAGACTACCATTTAGGCATCTTCTGCAGACGTGATTTTCTATCATACAGTCTTAAGCGTCACCACTTTGCACAACATTGTCTAATGTGAAGAGCTGAAATCAGAATGAGAGCTCTTCTAACTTAGTTATGCATTTGAAGAAAGACTCCAGAAAAGAGAAATATTAGGTCATTTTGGCAATGATGAAAGTATGTCAAGAGCCATATTGTGAGAGGTTGTTTGATCTTTGATGCTGCTTTGCAATGATCCAGAGAGGTTAGGGGGAATGTTAAGGATGCTATTTCTGTGGTGTATTAACTGTTTTCTACAGCCAGGTCCCTTAAATGCTCTTCTGACCTTATTCATCGCTTCATTAATTGTAGCTGCATTTTATTCTTAAATGGAGCCACCCAGCATCTAATACTTCAGGTCCACATATCCCCATGGATATGAAGGAGTCCAGCTCCATGAGTGTATCTTGTGCCATCATCCTTGGTGAATGAGGTCATCACAGAACTTTTACAATACCATGCCCATCTCAGAGACATGTCTTTATGCCCTTGGTAAACATAGGTGCTGCTGTGGAACAAGTCCTTTAGTGGGTCTTAGGCTCTTATAGTGTATATACATCCCTTCATGCCCACTCACCTTAGCCTCTTTCCACATTCCTTCACCATCTTTCAGGAAGTGAAGGTGTTTCCATATCACAGGTGGGACATGGCATTTTTCCAGGCTCTAAAGGCCATGCCAAGAGAAGTGAAGTCTTTGCTAAGAAGCTAAATCCCATGTCTGGTGAAGGTGTTCCCAAGCCAATAAATTTTCATTTAGTGTTCATTTTGTCTTAGATGCTGGGCCCCTAATCAAAGCGTAATGCCAGGACCATGCCTCTGACTCTGGGTAGTACAAATTAGCTGGTCATTACAATTCTTTTAGTGAATCAGTTGCTTCCTCCCTTACTAAGCCCATCCCTTATAAAGCTGCAGGTGCATTACATGTGTTTTAATTGTAAAGTGTCATCCTAGCATTGAGTTGGAATAAGCTCCTGACAGAAACATCTTGTGTCTTCTGGAGGAGAGACATCTGAAACTTTTTAGCTAATGCTAACTATACACAGTAACCACATCTGCTAATATAAAATTTTCATAAACAATGGCAAAGTTAAAATACTTGGAGACATCCACCTTGATGTCTCTTTTCTGTATTTTCTGTTGTAGGTTTCCCACACTAGGTTCCTAAGTATTATAATGGGCTTCCCATGCTAATGATTCAAACTTTGTGATTCTGGAACTTTATGACTCTAACAAGTAGATCAACATACCACTCAGGTATATCTGTGCTTCCAGGACAGGAGATAAATCCCTCTTTGCAAGGTACCACAAAAACCCTCTGTCTTTCACAATTAGGTGTAAACTGCTTATTAACAGTCTAGATACTCATTCTCCCCTTTTAGGGCATCAGTGCAATGTAGCAATAACTAGTCAACCCCACTGCTTTGTAGGCATTTATTCTGCTGTATTTTTGAAAGACCTGTATCATTATATCAGATACTGCATTCCACTACCCAGAGATATTTTCCAGATAAACAACAGTGAAATTTATATTGACTGAGCCCCCATACTAAACATAAGATACAACCAACTTACTGTTACAGGATTTTGAATATTTTTGTGCAGTGAAATTATTGATAGCAATGTTAAAACCTCAATTAAGCTCAACTCCTTCCTAGATGGGCTTAATCCGCCAAATGTCAGTCTTTGAGAAGAAAATATGTGCGCATTTCTGGGTATAAATATTGTTCAGGTTAGTCTCCTCTGTTTGTCTACACATGTGTGTAGCATGTAAGAAAAAGTACAAGACAAAAGGGGAAGAGAAACTGCCCACTATCAACACATCGAAGTATAACTGGATTCTGACATCACAATGATATTAGAATTATCAGACAGAGACTATGAAGATTTTTTATCATTTTCTTAATCCAGTTTGCAAGGTAAGTAACATGTATGTACAGTTTTGGAACTTAAGCAGAAAGACAAACACTATTTTCAGAAAATAACAGGATGCTAGAACTAAAATACATAGTAACATAAACAAAGAAATTTCTATAATGAAGTCATAATTCCACAGGACGGAGTTTAGGAAAGAATCAGAGAAAGGTAAGGTGGAGAATTTCAGTATAAATTATCTAAATTAAATGTAAGGACAAAAATGAGTGGGGGAGGGGAGAGGGTGATTCCAGACTAATGAGATGATACTTAACACTCAAAAATACCTACAACATGACCTCCAGATGCACAAAGGATAGGGGAAAGAAATACTGGAAATGATACTGTTGGGTAGTTTTCTAATCATAATTAAAAAAAACAAATGGTAGACTCAAAAAGTCTAGAGAATGCAAAGCATGGTAGTGGGATAAATAGCACCCCCCCAAACACACACATATATATCACAGTCAAAATGATGAGGACCAAAATCGAGAAGTATGTAAAAGTTATTTAGAGGGAAGAGGGGCCAAATGCATAAAAACTAATATGAAAATTTAATCAGATTTCTCAAAAGAAATCACACAAGCCAGGAGACAATGAATTGCAGCTTTAAAATAATTATTGGGGTGAGTGATAGCAATTGATCCATAATTCTATGCCCAGTGAAAATATTTTTCAAAAATTAAGACAAAATAAGGAATTGTCAAGCAATGAAAAGCTGGGAAAATATGTTGAGAATAATCCTAGCATAGAAGTAATTTTATGGGAAGTGCTTCAGGTAGGAAAAGCATGACAATGGACAGAAATGTGGATCTTCACAAAGAAATGAAGACTACTAGAAGTGATAAAAATGAGCACGGATAAAAAAAATATTACCTATTGTTAATGGCTTTAGAAAATAATTGTGTATAGAAAACAAAAATGTAATAATGTGTTGTGGAGTTAACAATGAGAAATAATATACAGAGAACAATATTGTAAAGTCAGTTGAAAAATGGTTTCGGGGCTGGGGATATAGCTCAGTGGAATAAGTGCTTGCCTAGGAAGCGCAGGGTCCTGAGTTCGATCCCTAGTACCGCAAAAAAAAAAAAAAAAAAAAAAAAAAGAAAAATGGTTTCATGGATTTGTAAAGTTCATGCACAGTATATGAAGTAGTATAACAATTTAAAGAAGACTGTGATAATATGGAGGAATACTGTGACATAATCTTGTATTAAAAATTCTTCCAGGGTGCAGGGCTGTACACCAGGAAAGCCAAATACTCAGCTAACTGAGGCAAGAGGGTTACAAAGTCATGGCCGGCCAGGGCAACTTAGTGAAATCTTGTTTCAAATTAAAATAAAAATCTCTGGTGGTGCAGCTCTGTTGGAGAGTGAGTTCAGTCTCCAGTACAATAAAAAATGCTACCTTGCATTCTTTGAAAAGAAGAAAATTCTGTCATCTGTATAAACAGGCAGGAGCCTGAAAAACATATTAAATGAAATAAGCAAGGCATAGAAAAGCAAAGGCTGAATCCCACTCATTCATCGCTCTCAGCGAAATCAAGAAATTAAGAAGGATGCAGTGGCTGATATTCTAAAACCTATGCCTGGAATGACCATGAATACAAGTCCGGTTCAATTTCTGCCACATTGTCACTATTTTGGACACAAAGTTTAAAGTTCAAATCCTGAGGCCAACCTGCTTCTTTTTTCTTGCAGATGCAGAAAAGATACATCATTTTCCCATATCACATGCTCAGCTACCAGAAAGGTTCACATTGACTAAGTCCTGTTGAAAGTAGTATTAACAAAGAGGTAGAAAAGAATACACCATTATCTCCAGACGAAATTCTCTCTGTGTTGGGGTAAAACTGACTTTGACTCACAATCCTGTGTATAAAGTAGTGAGGGTGACACCTACTTCACTGACAGCTCTGTGAGCTTTTCTTGTACTCATATATTAATGGCATTACATTTGAAGACTGAACATTTTTTTTTTTTTTTTTTTTTTTTACTGGTAATCGAACTCAGGACCTTGCACTTGCCAGGCAGGCGTTTATGCCACTGAGCTATATCCCCAACCTCGAAGACTGAACATTTTTAATGCTCCACAACTGTACAGAGTTTCTCCTACTTGACGGTTTGTTCTTGCTGTAGTGAAAATGTCACGATATTTCAGTGAAGTATGCATGGTCACTAATGACTTATTTAGTAACAGTACAGCTGCCCACCTTACAGTCAGCACAGAAGAAAATAGATTAGCTCTGTAAGTAAACTTATGATCATTCAATGATTCATTGCTATTGATAAACAGATAACTGCACATAATGAACTGGTTTCCAAAATACCATCTCCCACTGAGCACTCACCAGTCACCCACTGAGACAAAACTCTTTAACATACTAACATCACAGCTTAGTCCTGGACCCTTCCCAGATCTAACAAAGTTTGCAAAATGCAATCTACTTAGTCAGATAAAAGGAGTAAGTTTTAGTGTTCTATTGTATCATAGTTGACTGTAGTCAGTAATAGTGTGTCTTTCAAAATACTAGAAAAGGGAGTTATTCTCTCTGCTGTTTTGTTTATGTATTTGTTTATATTATTTTGGTTTTTTTTAAAATGAAAAACAAAATTTATATGTATAGATAAGGATAGCTGGAATAGGTGTATTGCTGATGTCTGCGGTTTATTGAGAGAAACAGTCAATGCTTAAAATTTTCTTTTTTCTTGACCAACTTTGCCCTCTTGAATTTGGTAGATTGATCTGAAAACAACAATATGCAATATAAGAACTATTGTTGAACCCCTACCATTTTGTATGGTGAAGCTCTGCATCATTTCCAATTTTTTTATTACTTGTTACTGTCTTTGATTGTTTGATCAATCTTACATACTTACGTCTGGTGGACTGAGCAACTTAATTGAAAATAACAGTACATAATGTAGCATCCATTGTTAATTCCTATCATTTTGTTTTGAGGTCACGTATCATTTTGTTGTTTTCATGTTGTTTTGATTTTATCTTCATTCTTGTTTTGTTAGTTTCTTAAATTTTTTTAAAAAGGCAATTCTTAGGAGTCATAGTAATAAACTGAACTCATTAAGAAGACTGTGCTGGATGCTTCTATAAATTTGACTATTTAAATACCTCAAAAAGTAAAATAATGTTATTTGTCTATATATAACCAGTGTATTTCACTTACTATAATGTCTTCAAGTTTCATCTATGTTACTGTATATGGCAGGATGCTCTTCTCTAAAGACTGAATAATATTACACCGTATGTGTGTAACATTTTTATCCATTCATCTATTGATGATTATTTGGAAATTGTTCCTACATTAGGCTTTTGTTAATGATACAGTAAAAGTAAAAGTAAATATATCTCTGAGATCCTGATTCTATTCTTTAATGAATACCCAAAATGAGATCGCTCAATCTTAAGGCAATTCTGTTTTTGATACTTTACATAATCTTTATACTGTTCTGCATAGAGTATATGCAAATTTACAGTCCCAACGACAGAGTGCAAAGAATACCAATTTCTCTATACCCTCTCAACACTTGTTTTCTTTGGGTTCTTTTTGTTGCTGTTACATGGGGGGTTTGTTTGCTTATTATAATAACCATAATGCCAGGTTTAGAGCAACATTTCATGCTGGCTTTAATTTGGATTTCCCTGATGATTAATGCTATTGGCTGTATTTTCATATACTTATTGGCTGCAGGTGGAGCTTTTTCAAGAAATTTCTGTTCAATGTCTTTACCCATCTTTTACTGAGTTATTTAGGTTTTTTTGTTGTTGTGTTGGAGGAGTTTTTAAAAATATATTTTGGAGATTAACCTCATCAGATATCTATTTTCCAAATCTTTTCTCCCTAGCCAGAGGCTACATTTAAACTGTATCAATTGTTTTACCTTCTGTGTAAAATATTTTTCATTTAATGTAGCCCTACTTATTTATTTTTGTTGCCTGTGGTTTTGTTGTCGTACCCAAGACATAATTGCTAAGATCAAGGTCATAAAGCTTTTCCTCTATGTTTTCTTCTAGGAGTTTTACAGTTTCAGGTCCTATAATGAAATATTTATTCATTTTGAGTTAATTTTAATGCTTGGTAAATTTTAGTTGTGTAATTAAGTTCTTCTGCATGTGAATATTCAGTTTTTCCAATACTGTTTGAGAATTTTTACACTTCATTGTTCATGCTTCACAACTTCATCAAGGTGCCAGTAGAATTAGTAACTACAAAAAATAAAGAGAAAGTAAAAAACTTTTATCTATTGAGATGACCATGTGGTTTTCTTTGGCTCTATTGATGTGGTGTATAACATTAAATGATTTGTGAATATTGAACCATCCCTGCATTCCTGGAATGAATCCCACTTGGTCATCGTGTTTGATTTTCATGATGATTTGTTACATTCTATTTGCTAGTATTTTATTGAGAATCTTTGCCTCTATATTCATTAGAAAGTTTGGTCTGTAGTTCTCTTTATTGGTTGGGTCTTTGTCAGGTTTTGGCATCAGTATAAGACTTGCCTCCAGAATGAGTTAGGGAGAGTTGCTTCCTTTCCAATTTCATTGAAGGGTTTGAGGAGTGTTGGTCTTAAATCTTCTCTGAATTTCTTGTAAAACTCCGTTGTGAATCCATCAGGGCCTGGGATTTTCTTTGTTGGTAAGTTTTTTTGTGTGTGTATGGTACTGGGGATCAAACTCAGGACCTTGCACTTGCTGGGCAGGCACTTATTGCTCTGCGTTATAACCCCAGCTTTGTTGGCAAGTTTTTAATCACATTTTAAATCTCATTAATTGATTTGGGTTGTTCAGGATTTTTATATCTTCTTGATTCAACTTTGGTAATTGGTACATTTCTAGGAATCTGTCTGTTTCTTCTGAGTTTTCTGTCCTATCAGAATAAAGATGATCAAAGTAGGTATTAATGATCTTTTGGATTTCTGTAGGATCTGTAGTGATTTTATCCTTTTAATTCCTTATTGCATGAATATGAATATTTTGCTTTCTTTTATTGATAAGATTTGCTAGAGGTTTATCAATTTTATTTAGTCTTTCAAAGAATCAGCTCTTTGATTCAATTTTTTTTGTAATGTTTTCTTCATTTCAATTGCATTAATTTCTGCCCTGAGCTTTATGATCTCCTCCCTTCTTTGGGCTTTGTACTTGACTTGTTCTTTTTCTAAAAGTTTGAGGTGCAGCAGTAGGCTATTTATTTGTTCTCTTTCCGTTTTCATTATGTGTGAGTTCACTGCTATAAATTTCCCTCTGAGGACTGCTTTCATTGCATCCCACAGATTCCAGTAATTTGTATTTGCATTTTTGTTTGTTTGTAGGTATTTTTTAACTTCTTCTTTAATTTATTCTGTGACCTATTTGTTGTTCAGGAGGTTGTTATTTAATTTCCAAGTTTTTATGGAGTTTTTGGAGTTTCTTTTTTCACTAATTTCTAATTTCATTGGACTGTGGCCAGATAATATGCATGGAATGATTTCAGTTCTTTTGCATTTAGATAGATATGCTCTATGGGCTAGAATGTGGTCTATTTTGGAAAAGATCCCATGTGTAGTTGAGAAAAATGTGTATTCTGTTGTTGTGGGGTGGAACACTCCGTATACATCTACTAAGTCCATTTGTTTGCAGCTTTGGTTCAGATCTGTTATTTCTTTGCTGAGATTTTTGTCCAGTTGACCTGTCTCTTTGTGTTAAAGAGGTGTTGAGGCCCCCTATTATGACAATGTTATTAATTACTTGGGTTTTCATGCCTGATAAGATTTGTCTTATATAGTTTGGGGCTCTAATATTTGGTGGATACATGTTTAGGATTGTTATCTCTTCCTTTTGCAGTTTTCCCCTAACATGTATGTAGTGGCCCTCTTTATCTCTTTTGATTGTTCTCAGTTAGAAGTTTACATTGTCTGCAAAAGAATAGCTACACTTGCTGTTTTCTGGGTTCCCGTTGCATGGAGAATTGTTTTCCCTCCTTTGACTTTCAGCCTATGGATTTCCTTGTGAGTAAAATATGTTTCCTGTATACAGAATATTGTTGGATTTTTGTTTCTTAATCCACTCTGCCAGTTTGTTTCTTTTGACTGGTGAATTGAGGCCATTTACATTAATGGTTATAACTAATACACAGTGGCTTAACATTGACATATTATTTACTTCCTGTTAGTTTCGTACTTTTTATACCTGTTTAATTGCTTGCTATGCCTGTGGGTTCCTTTGTAGTGCTCTTCTTGAAATTGTGGTCATTTTCTTCTCTGTCTAGAATGTCTTTTAGTACATTTTGTAAGGATGGTTTGGTACTGATGAGTTCTTCAGTTGCTCTTTTTTGTGGGAATATTTTATTTCTCCATTAAACTCAAAGGGTAGTTTGACAAGATACATCAATCTTACTTGGAAATTGTTTTGTCTTAGGACCTGTAATACTTCACCCCAGGCTCTTCTTGATTGGATGGTTTGTGTTGAGAAGTCTATTGTGATACTGATGGGCTTTCTTTATAGGTGATCTATTTCTTTTCTCTAGCAGCTTTTAATGTTCTGTTCTTTTCCTGGAGATCTGAGATCTTGATTATTATATGTCTGGGTGTAGTTTTATTATAGTTATGACTAGTAGGAGTTCTATGTGCCTTATTTACTGTATTTCAATTCTGTTTCCACGCTTGGGAAATTTTTTTCTATTATTATTTCTGAAAATATTCTTTTTATGTCATTTGTGTTGCCCCCTGCTGTTTAATTGACTCCTATTAGTCTGACACTATTTCTCTTTGCCTCAAAGTCCAACATGCCCTCATTTATATAGTTGAACTGTTGATTTCTATCACTTTATTGAAAGGAACAATTAATCATTAATTATTTGATCAATCTTGCATGTCTCTATTTGTTCTCCTTAGAAACCACTTTGAGAATAACAGTACATAGTACAGTAACCATTGTTAATTTCCTACTACTTTGTCTGTAACTCTGCATTGCTTGTGTTGTTCTTATGCTATTTTGTAAAAATTTAAAAAAAGAGAAAGTAAAGAAAATTCCAAGTAGACTAAAATAGGAATTACTGAGAAACAAATTTAAGAAAAACGGTACAAGATCTCTTTGGAGAAAACTATAACACTTTGGGGTGAGTAAATATGAAAGTAATTGGAGAGGTACATTAATGTCTCATGTTTGAAATCTCTACATTTAAAGATCGTCTCTTCAGTTGATTTTTATATTTGGCACAATCACATTTGAAATCTTACCTGGGGCTGGGGTTGTGTGTGTGTTTACTTGTTTTTCTTTAATGTTTGATAACACTGAAAAAGAGGAGTATGTGTTAGGAGTCAGGATTGTAACTTAGAACTAAGGGGTGTGTTCCATGGGAAAACTGAAATAATTCTTTCTTTACACGTCCTAAATCTGTGTGTTTATAAGATCAAGTTCACTAGTAAATTGACAGTTCGCTAATTTATTAGTCAGTATTCTTTAGTGAATTTTTGCCATCAAAATTTTTGATTGCAAGCATGAGGCAACCTTGTTTTAACTGGTTAGTAATAAGTCTTTTTTGGTTCATATGAGACAATAAGTCTGGTGCTGAGGCTGGTGATTGGTACAATATGATTCAGAAATTAAAACCTGCTTATGGTGGTACATACCTATAATCCCAGCATTTGGGGAGCTGAGATATAAGAATCAGCTTGAGTTTGAGGCCAGCCTGAGCTATGCACTGAATTGAAATCACGCTAGGCTACAGAGTAAGACTTTGTCTCAAAAACCAACAACAAACAAACAAAAAAGAAATTAATGTTTTCTTTTCTTGACTTTTATCCATGCATGAAAGACTACAAGGCAACAGGGAGCATTTGCTGAGAATTCCTAAATGTTACCTTTTTCAGTGTGACTTTCCATCTTTGTGAAATCAAGATGGGTTGCTTCCCAGTAGCAATAACTGTGACAGCAGTTCAATACGAAACACACACAGCACTGTCTACAAGAAGAAACTTTTGTCTCATTGCTGGGACAAAATACCCAGCACCCAAACTTAAAGAAAAAAAGGTTTATTTAGTTTACCATTCTTAGAGGTTTCATCTCATAATCAGCTGGCTTCAAGGCAGGGTGGCCTGGCAAAAGGGCAACTGTTCATGGTGGCTAGGGCGGCAAAAGCAACAAGAGGAAAAAGACGGAGAAGCAAGCCTCTTTCCACTCCTTATTGCATGCAGGCTGCCCTCCCTAGAGAGGGTGTTGCACTCACACCACCGATGGCAGCACTAGACAATGAACTAGTCACAAAATTTAGATTTAGCCACCTCCAAAAAGGCTCCCCCAGGATTGCATGAGGCTCTGGGTGGTATATCTAGACACAAACTCTAACATTCCACCCCTGTCCCCGCAAAGACTCATGTACACCCTTTTATGTAAAAGCCATTTAGTCCATCTCTGAGTTGCCAAAGCTCTAACAGTTTCAGTATTGCTGAAAAGTCCACATTCAAAGACTCCTCTGAGCAAAACTCTTAGCTGTGAGCACTTGTAGAAATGAAAAGAAAGCTAAACACTTCCAACATTCAATGGCACAAGATAAACATTTCCTTTCCAAAAGTTACATACACAGGGATACAAAGGAATGGGACCAAAGCAAGTCCAAAATCCAGCCGTGGAAACATTAAGTCCTATAGGTCCATATGCAGCATCCAAGGCAATGTGTGGCAAATTGTGGACTCCAAAGGGCTTGCACGGCTCTGCTCCTATGGCATTTGGGTTTTTAGTAGCCCCCATGGCATCTTTCTTGGGGCCATTTTGCCTGCTCCTGGCTGGTTTCCTTGGATGGTCGAAGTTCCTGGCTTCTCCAAACTTATACTTTTGATATTAATTTTCATACTTGCAAACAAGTTGTGTGAAAGTGCCAGATTCACTTTGTTAGTCTACTTTTTAACTTTATACAAAATGAAAAATTTGTACACATGTGTTTACAAAATAAATATCGTGGGGTTCCTTTCTGAATCTATTGCTATATAAAAATTGTGCACCATAGCCCACAGCTAAAGGCAATTTTCCTCAATCTAATATGTTGTTTGTTGGCATTTATGGTAAGTGGTTTCATAGAATCTATATAGTTATGATATTAACCCTTTAATGTTAAATTCACCCCAGAGTTATACTTTTACTTGTGCTTTTGTTTAGTGTTTTTTAGTAAATCTGTTGCTATACTGACATTGTGCACCATAGCCTACGGTTAAAGGTAACTTTACTGGGTCTAATATTTTGTTCTTGGCATTTATAGTAATTGGTTTCATAGAAGCCATATTGTTATGATATCGGCTCTTTAATGTTAACTTTAGCCCAGAGTTACAATTTTACTTATATATTATTCTTAGTGTATTTCTCTAAGTTTTTTCATTTAGTATAGATATTTTAAATTTTGTAGTTAAACTTATAATATTATTGTAACATCAAAAGAAATCCATGTCTCACAACTGACTTCTCATAGAAGCTAGAAAAAAATGACTTCAAATCCGTACTATACTACCTGGGAAAATCCCTTGGAAAGAATAGTGATTTAATCAAGATACATTTTTGCTAAAGCATAAAAATGATATATTTAATCTATTATAATTGTTCAATAATTAGTCCATCAGCATTTAGATTAATGAAAAATTGATTAAACAGCTGAGATCAAATTACTCTGTGGGCTGGGAAGTTATAAAGCTAGTTATTACTCTTCTGAACAATGTGAAGCAGATGTGGGTCTTTTGAATTCATGCATTAACTTAGGTACACGTTACTTCTTTAAGAGAAAGGCAATTTTCTTGAGTAAATCATGAGAGGCTTGTTTAACTTGCTTATTCCTCAGAGTGTATATGAAAGGATTCAGCATAGGTGATATGGAAGAAATAAGCACTGACACGCCTTTATTCATGGTTAACTCTTCTTTTGCAGATGGTTTGATATAGATGAAGATGCAGCTGCCATAGGTAATGGAAACCACAATCATGTGTGAAGAGCAGGTAGAAAAGGCTTTTTTCCTTTGTTTAACAGAAGGGAATTTCAGGATTGTCCTTATGATATATATGTAGGAAAGAACTACACATATCAGGGTTATGATGAAAGTCAATGCAGCACAAGCCATAACCATTTTTTCAATAAACCATGTATCTGAGCACGATATTTTCAGAATAGGGTTTGCATCACAGATAAAATGATCAATTTCATTAGAGTCACAGAATTCCAGATGAAATCCTAATCTAAGTGGTGGGAGAGCAATCACACATGCTGCTGCCCAACAAAAGATAATCACTGTTTTGCAAACTTTGCTGTTCATGATTGTCATATAGTGCAAAGGTTTGCAGATGGCCACATAACGATCGTACGACATGGTAGCCAAAAGGAAAAATTCAGTTATCCCAAAGATATCTATAAAAAATAGTTGAGTAACACATACATTATAGGTAATTGTTCTGTCTCCAGTTGAAATACTGTATAGGAATCTTGGCACACAGGCAGTTGTAAAGGAGATTTCTAAGGCAGAGAAATTTTGGAGGAAAAAATACATGGGAGTTTTAAGGTGAGGATCTGTGACAGTGAGGGTCATGATGATCAGATTACCAGTTACACTCAACATGTATGTAATGAGTAGGAAAATAAAAAGCAAGACCTTCAGCTGAGGATCCTCTGTGAGTCCCAAAAGGATAAATGTTGTAATTGCTGTATGGTTTCTCATTGATAAGTTTTTGGATTTGGTCAAACCTAAATGTAAATGTTAGAAAGACTTGAGCTGTAGAATTCAAAAACAAAATCATCTAATGATAAATGATTCCATAAATATGCAATTCATATAACTTCCATCAATATTCCTTAATAATCTGAAGAATTTTACAGTGAGAATATGTACATGCTTTTGTGTGTGTGTGCATGCACGTCTGTATGTATTCAAAGTTTTACTTAACTATTCCTGATTGGAACACATTTGTACAACATGTCATGGAGAAAATCAAGAAAAGCGTTGCTGAAAGTGCTCAGCAGTGCACTGTATTCCCATTTTTGCCATTTCCTCCAGATCCATGATCTTTGCTTCTATTTCTGTGTTATGCATTCTTTTCTCAATCTGTTACAGCTTAACTTCTAAACACATCAGCTTTTAAAAACATTCTCCATCATGTGCTTTCCTCTCACTGAACTCAGTATAACCATGATAATAACAAACACAAATTTCTTGCTATGCACCAGGCACCATTATAAGTACATCATATGTATAATTACATAATCTTTAAGGCAATCTTAACACTAGGGAGACTGAGAGAAGAGAATCACAAATGTGAGTGCAACCTGGGCTACACAGTGACAGAGTGAGAGGGATAGAGAGAGAGAGGGAGAGACAGAGAGAGAGAGAGAGAGACAGACAGACAGACAGACAGACAGGGAGACACGTAGAGACAGAGATAGAAAAGAGGGAAATGCAGAGATGAGGAAAGACTCTCTATATGCCATCAAGTCCTCAATTTATATCTAAAATGATGGATGACAGAGATGAAAAATCCTAAGTGTCACTGCATAATGCCTTTCAGTATATTGATCATAAAAAATTATTCAATGTTTCTTTCAGTGAAATACTGAGACCAAAGTCCTGGGATCTTGCTATTCTTCATTCATATCAATAACTAGGTCAGGATTATTTAAAAATTTATTCCTAATTTTAGTGATATATACTCATAGACTTCTCACGTGTAAGGAAGATTTCAGAGCTGCATACTTTCTTACCTTAAATTCTTAAAATAAGTTTCTTTCCTCTCTGTCCTCTTTTTCCCTCTCTCTGACTCTGAAGAATAAGCCTTCTTTCATTGTTTTGGAAAATTCCTTTCAGGAAGTGCACCTTTTTTGGAAGGGATGCTGGGGATTGAGCACAGGGTCACTTTACACTAAGCTACCTCCCCACAGTTTTTATTTTTTATTTTAAAAAAGTCTCACTAATTGTTCCACGAGGTGATACTTAAACCTGTGATCTTCATATCTCTGCCTCCCTCAATGCCAGGATTGCAGTGTCTTTATAATACATTTGTAGTCTTAACTAATATATAGTAACGGTACACATTTATAGAGCATAATGTGATACTTCAATACATGTACACACCAGAAGGATCAGAGCAGGGTGATGGGCATACCTGTAATCTCAGGCATATATCATTTCTTTGTGATGGTAACATTAAAAAATTTTTCAAGTAGGTATTTTGAAATTTTCAATTAGTTTTCATTAACGTAGCTGTCTCAGGTTGCCTCAGAACATTAGAAGTCATTTCTCCTGTTCTCCCGCTGTCTTGTATCTTATTAACCTCAGAATGTCTTGGGAAATGTATTACCAAAGCTTTAAACAATTTCTTTCTCTCTTTTTGTCTAGTTCAGTGAACACTGTCTTCAGTCACTGTGGAAGGAAGAACGCTCTATGGTAGAGGGGTGGCAGTGCAGGAATCGGAGTCCAGGCTGAGGGTAGGTAAAAAGCTGACAGGAAGCTCGTACTCTCTTGAGCAGTGTATCGTTAAAGAACGTGGCTCTCTAGCTCAAATTCTGAAAGCTTCTGTCTTGTCTTTCTCTTTTTCAAAATCTCAATTCACAAATCTCAAATTCACAAAAGCCACAACATCTCAAAACACAAAATTCACAAAATCTCAAATATCAGTTCTCTCAGTTCTCTTGGTAGTGGATTCATTTTTATTTATGTCTTAAAATTTAATTTTCTTCTCCAATCCTGAGTATCTTGATTTTTCTGAATCCAGTCTTTGATAAATTTTAAGCATTTAACAATTCCATGATATTCATATTGACTGAATTCAAGTGTTTAATTTCTAGAGAGTACCTTAATTTTGAAAAAGATCAGACATGCATAATAAAATGTCAGTATGGCAATGCACTTTTATTGTGTGTACATTTAAATTTTGATTTTGGGCTTAGGTGTATGTTAGTTTAATCTTATCTTTTAATCTTTTTCAACTAAGCTGTTCTTGATTTCTAGGCATAATCCTAAAAAACTCGTGGTGAAATGTTAATATCACCACCTTACTTATAGATTATTTCTTTCCTTAAAAAGAGCAGCACATTTCTACATTTCCTACCCACATCTCTTCTGGCGAGTGTATGTGCAAGCCTAAGTACAGTAAAAAACAGCATAGTAACAGACATGCTTATACCCACCATTTAAGCAGTAAGCTACTTCATGGCATTTCTTGACAGTTTATCTGTAGGTGCTCACACTGAGACACAGGTTGAACAGTGACTTCAGTGGAGAGCTGCACATGCTGTGCTCTTGGGCAAACACAGTCAACTAGAAAAGGTCCTGACTACTCAAAGCTCTCCTTCACAGATTCGTTTCTATGGGAGAGCTTGTGTCATTTTAAATCAAGAAGATACGTTCTTGTTCTCTTGCTAGATAAAATACAGAATTATCTACTATAAATTGTTGATGATATCATGGTCCACTGAGAGATGCAGGATGGGTGACCTTTCAAACTTATTTTGTTCTAAATATTACACCTAGCTAATTTATATTATTACAACTATAACAGAAAGCTAATAAAGTTAAACAAAAACAAAAGAATCCTTGGAGACCCAGGCTTAAGTCATCGAGGAGTTAGTATAATTATTTTTGACAATGGGCAACAATAGGAACAGAATCCCCAGGGATAAGAAAATACGACGGTATCAGATCTGATGCGATGGGACAGAATGCATCAGATGGTAAGATCTTTTTGTCCCCATCCTGTGTAAGGCATTGAAATGATCACAAAAAATATTTATCTATTGTAAACTAGTAAGTCCTTTATGTATGAAAAATATGAAGAGAAACGAAAAAAGAAAACACAGATACAGCCATTTAAACAGCACATACAGAAATCTAAAAATCCCTTTCTCATCCAAGCTGTTAGGGCTGTCCTCTATTGTGTTTTTAAGGAATGAAAGTACATTGTGATCTCACATTTACAGGGAATTGCACCCGTTGAAAACTTCAGTTGTTTACATTCCTTTATTGATTCAGTTCTGAATCATATTTCTTCATTTCTTCACTGCAAAATAAAAAAGAATTCCATATGTGCAGGACATAATCAGGCCATATATACACACATAGAGTGCATAATGTATGATATATAATGTACAACATATGTATGTGATATATGGTATATAACATATAATGTGTGTGTGTGTGTGTGTGTATATATATATATATATATATATATATATATATATATATATATCAGGCCGTTTTCATAGGAGAAATTTTCAGTTTTAGATAGAAAAAATTTACATTCGTATGGCTCCTGACATGTTTCCCACCAAATATACTGAAGAACACATGTAGCTCAATTTTGAAAAAGAAACCATTCAAATGGATATGACTGGGTAAATAATCTTAATAGTTCATCTTGAGAAAAGGTTCAGGATATTTTCTGCAATGAGATACTGAGGATTGCACTACCTTTAGAGCACATAATTATTTTGTTTTCCTTAGCCTAAAATGACATCTGTGGAGGGTTTTAGGAAAGACTGTCTTCGGTGACAAATAGCGTTTGCAGAGAATAATGAATGAGCCCACTGCCTCCATAGCAATAGCCACCTGACAGTGAGTTGATGCTAAGAAACAACATAGGGACGTGGAGCATGTACATATTTATATATGATTGAAATAAACGTATCTGCACTTCATTCTAGTGAATCTTTTGAACATTCCAGCTATTATCAATTTTTTTCCCATATTCTGAAACACAAACATTCTTTATTGAGTCCAATGTTTACTGAGAACAGATTATGCATTCTGAGCAGTGTTCAAGGTGGTAATATTACAGCAGTGAACAAAACAAACAAAAACACTGCTGGACTGTATAATTTTTCAAAGAAAGAAAGAAAACAAGGTAAACTAGTGAAGCATATAGTATGTTAGATTAAAGTACCGATTAACAGCACCACTGCAGGAAGATGAAGGAGAGCCACGCGACGGTACTTTATAAGGGCAGGAGTACAAGGAAAGCTGTCACCGCGCAGGTGTTGGATGCTGGAGACAGACATAAACTGCCCTTGGGAACGGCTACAATTCCTAAGACTTGCCTAAGCTGCGAGACAGAAGAATATCATGTATACAGTGTTACCAAAAACTTATTCACATCAAAAACGAACAAATTTAGAAAAAAGATATTTCATTAAGTACTAGCAACTAACATAAACTGGTTTTAAGATTCACAGTTCCTAATATTTTCCTAAAAGTGAGTAGAATGAAAATCTCTTGTCCTTTTTCTTTTCCCTTCCTTCCTCCCCGCATAATTCCCTTTCTTTTTAACGCTTTATTCCTACTCTGCAGTACTTGTTATGCAGTTAGATGCATACTTAGCCTTTAAGTCTCTCACACCAGAGAAATACTACGGTGTGTACCCATGTGTATCCAGTGTATTTCAGTTAAGAGTATGGTCTTAAGGTGCATCCATTTACCTAGAAGTGTCTCGAAGTTATCACTCTTTATGACTGCGTGGCACTCTATTGTATAAAAAGACATATTATTTTTATTCATTCTTTGGCCGATTGGCATGTGGGTCTGACATGTAGCTATCGCAGGCTGTCCTGCTGTGAACACGGGTGCACGTGGTGGACCACCTTCAAAGAAAAGCAGTTATTTCCATCCTAGCTGAGCCTGGCTCTGTTTTCATGTAGTCATATGTACAGAGCTGGCTGGGACTCTTCCTTATCCCCCCCCCCCCCCCCCCCCCCCCGTTGGCTTTAAGCAACGCAGACAGATCTAGTTGAGATGCTGAGACGTAGCTTTTGAAGCCAGGTGACAGTTCAGTGCTGCCCCGCTGTCACTCCCAAGAAGCATGTGTGAGCCTGGTGGGCAGGAGAGCCACGCTCCACACTGTTGGCTGGGATCTAGCCTCAATATAAGAGGCTATGATTTCCCAAGGCGTAAAAGATTACACATCAGCACTGAAGCACTGACCCCAAAACATCAGATACTACCTCAAATTCTGTTATGCAGATTACTCCTTCTACCCACCCTTCCCTCTGCAATTGCAGAGGTGATTTCAGGCCTGTCTCATGGCACTCATGTATTTCCCACCACTCTCACAGTCATTCATCCCTGAGCCACCGCCCTCTTCTCAAATTAATAAAACCTGTGTTTAGCCCTGAGTAGGGGGCTTTGTTCCAGTTAGACATCATTCTAGCTGGGCTTAGGGTCCCCTTGGCTCCCCACCATCTTGAGTATATAATTGGGTCTTTATTTATATTATGAGTTGTACTGGAAGTGGTGGATTGAAATTAAATTGCTACAATTCCAATAGTTTTCTCTTGGGTTTCTCTTGTAACCCAAGTTTATAGATATAGACTTCCCAGACTGTGATGAGGACTGGGAAGTGCTATCTATAAGTGCCTATATGCCACAGCGATACGATGTTTTTAATTCTTCTGGGAAGATATCTAGAAAGGAAATAGCCGGGTCAAATGGAACCTCTAATCCTAGTTTTTTGAGGAATCTCCACAGATTTCCACAGTGATCGATCCAGTCTAGCCTCCCATCAGCAGTGGAGAAGTATGCTTTTCCCCCACAACACCACCAGCGTTTGTTATTGGTTGGTTTCTTGATGATAGACATTCTTTCTGGGGTGAGATGAAATCTGACCATTGTTTTAATTTGGATCTCTGGCAGGACCTGTGATGTTGAAAATTTTCCATAGATTTATTTGCTATTTGTATTTCTTGATCTGAGAAGTGTGCATTCACCACAGATGCCCATTTTTAGATTGGGTCTTTCAAGTGTGGGGTGTGTCTCATTTTCTTCAATTGTTTATATGTGCTAGATGTTAGTCCTTTGTCCTAGGGAGAACTGGATAGAGTTTTTCCCCACGCTTCAGGTAGTCTTTACAGTCTGCGGATGATTTCTTTTGCTGCGCCTTAGCTTTCCACGTGCTGGGAGGGGATTATAAACACCACCACATCCAGCTATAGAAGGTCTGGGCAAGACGACAGCAGCCGCAGCCAACTCACTTCCTGGTTCATCTACCTAGAATGGGAACCTCAGTGCTTAAGGACTAATAAATTTGTACCACTGGATGAAAACTACCCAGGATATTAGCATATGCCTCATTTATCTCACAAATTTCTTCTTGGCATTATGCTTACATAAATTGAATTATTTAACATTTATTGACAGTTGTTTTATGCTTGTAAATTTGTCATGCATCATTTCTAAATATCTTTCTATTAGGTGATTTTTCCTTTTTGTGTGCTTTAACTGTGTACTTATTTCAAGCCTGGTAATAATCATTAAATGTGTGCCGGGTGTGGTGGTGCACACCTGTAACTCCAGCACTTGGGAGGCTGAAGCAGGAAGGTTGTTGCAAGTTTGAGGCCAGCCTGGGCTACAAGCAAGCTCAAGGCCAGCCTAGATTGTTTAGCAAGACCCTGTCTCCAAAAGCCAAAGAAAACACCCATTAAATATTTGATATTATGATTTAATTTTTTGAGTAACAGATATTTTTGTACTGTTACAAATATTCTTCGGTTTTTTATTAATACATGTTTGAAGTACATGTTTACATGTCTTGTGTGGAGTTGGCACACGTGCATGACATGTCTTGATTCCTTTTATCACCCCCTTCCCTCCCCTCATTACATTTCTTGATCCTCTTCCTACTTGAGGGAACTCTATCTCCCTTCCATACTTTATCTGGATTATGATTTGACATAAGGTATGAGAATATCAGGTTTGTACCAAGTGACCAGCCATTTCCAATGGGACTTAATGCAAGCAATGATTGAATTATGCTTGTTTCGTCTTCGAATTTGGTTTCAGAATTTATCTTCCTCTGTTCATTTGGAAAGGAAGAAAGAGAACCATACTCAATCTACAAGTTTTGCAAAATTTCTAACAATTATAGAGAAGATAATTCTTCCTTGACACTTTATTTACATTATCTTGTTAGTGGTAATAGCCCCACTGGACTTAAAGAGAGAAAGGATTCTTCAAATTCAGTTTTGCATTATCAGTTGTTCAATATTATATCAGGTTTAAAATACAAAGAGAAAAATAAAATATAGCATTCGCCAACGTAACTTGATTACCTCTGAAGCGGGGAGGTATGGTCAAGGAAATATAGTTGGGCACTTAATGGAAGATTGTGGAAGGTCATGATACAAGCAAAGGTTAATTGAAAAATTGTAACCCATGTTCAAGAAAGTGAGTCAGTAGAAGACTGAGGTAATAAGGAGTCAAAATTAGATGGCTCTAGAATTAGAATTTCTAAATATACAAAATAATGCATGTAAGTGATTTAATATTTCCAATTCAATAATCTATGAAGGTAAGAAATAAAAGTTGTAGTGTACGGTGTTAGATTTTCAGTAGATTGACAAAATACATCATACCTGTAAGTGCAAGAAGTTTCTTTGAGTGCACTGTTTTATAGGTTTCAGTCCAGAGTCAGCTGGTCCTAAGGCCAAAATATTATGGTAGAAGGGCGTGTTACAGCAAAGCTGGTAACTGAGAAGTGAGTGCAGGGGAAGAGCGCTAGTGAGAGAAACAACCTACAAAGGCAGCCCTGTGTGACCTACCTCCAGTCAGTCCCACGTCCTAAGAACACATGCGGCTGTGGTACATGGCTCTTGTGAACCTACCAGCTCTGCAGAAGTGTCCCAATCCAGTGAAGGTGACAGTTAAGAGTAACTGCCTCAGGGTCCTACATACCCACTTTTCCATATTATTATAGAGGTGTGAAATCCAAGGTGTGTTTCATTGATAAAATTATAACATTTTAAATATTCACAGATGATAGAATATTAAAGTAAATGAAAGAATCTATTTATATTTTGAAAAAGTAAAAAAAAAAAAGCTATCTAATTACTGTGACTTGAATGTGTCCAAAATTCAGGTTTGACACTTAATGATCAATGTGACAATAAAAGGAAGTGGGGTCCTTAGGAAGTGAGTAGGCCGTGAGGATTTCTCTTCTGTGAAAGGGTTTAAGGCTCTTAGGAAAAAGTTGTTTTCAGTGTTTGCCTTGATTGTCCTTTGAATTTTGCCGTGTGAAGGTACAATAGTGCTGTTTTCTGAAAGACGTGATTCTGCAGTGACAAACAGAAGCACCAAAACTTCCTCCAGGATTCTAGGCAGATTTACTTACACTGATAGACTCTGATAGGGATTTATTCCCAAACTATCAGGCCCTAAAGACTCAGGGAGGGAGATATTTAGGGGGTTACAAAGGGGAAGTACAGAAGCAAAATGGCTTGTCAACTGGAAATTGATTCTTACATTGTGCATTGTAGTGACCAGCCCTGCGTCACAGTGACTGGCTGTTTCTAAGAATGAGAAGTAACAGGAACTGTAACAGAAACCAAATAAAACTGGAGGTTACTTGGGCAACTAGCAGAGACTGAAGTGTACTGGTGTGTGGGGTGCATTTTCTGCTATAGTTCAAGGGTACTATCTTGGACGCTGAGAGCAGTGCTTGCTGAACAACTTGCTGACACCTACAGAACCATGAGAAAGTAAATATTTGAAACTAACTCTATGTATTTTGTTAGTAGAGCACAAAATGGACTGACATCATATTTTATGTGGATATAACTGTTACAAAATCAAGTTTTGTGTGGTTCAGTTTTACAGTGATAAACTGGATATAATGAATGCACTGCAACAGTTGATGTACTCTCTTTGAAATATACTTTTAATTGAAATGTTGACACATACCATGTAACCATAATAATTATATTTTGGTTCTTCTCTCAGTTGCCATCCATTTTCCTGAAAATCTTCTAATTCCTTCACATTACACTCTTCTCACCTTCATCATAGGCTCAAGTCTGATTTCCCTCAAAGGTGAAGAAATATATAATCTGAGTAGAAAACCCTTTGGTGATATATTTACAACTGTCACATGAAATATGATTTCTATGAGTGTACTAGCTAAATTTGAAAATAAAATAAGTACTGTATCTTTGATGGGCAACCCTGTTTTATCACATGCTGTGAGCTATCAGCAAACTTATATACTAAAAGTGTCAGGAAACTATAAAAATAAGGACATTGTAAACCAGATTAGTGGCAGTGAGAACGGTAGGGTGTGGGTAAGTTTCAGAAATATTTCAGTACCAGGAATCAAACTCAGGACCTTGCACTTGCCAGGAGGGTGCTTGTGCCACTGATCTGTGTCGCTGGCCCAGTTTCAGAAATATTTTGAAAAAGGATTGTACAATAGTTGTGAACGAGTTACATTTTGAGTAGAAAGTAAAAGGTTAAGTATAACACTGAGGTGTTTGACTCTGGTATCTGCGAGAATAGAACTCCTAGAACACAAAAATTCTTTGTAAGGAATTTCTTCTTTGAATTGTTGGACTTGATCAGGTTCTTAGTTAAATGCACAGATCTGGAGTTCAGTGGAAACATATCAGCTAGAGATAAACATTTGGGAGTAATTAACCTATAAATAGAGCCTTAAAATGTGAGGTAGAATAAAAAAGTACCTCGGGACAAATTATATAAAGAAAAGAATTTGGCTCCAAAGCTCCAATCCGACCTGCAGGATCACAGTAATGGAGAGAAGTGAGAAAGTAAACAGGAGAAGAGCACAGGTTGGCGGGAAGGAGCAACGTCAGGCAGGTGTCATATCTCAGCAGCCAAGAGAAACAAAGATTTCAGACAGAATGGGGCAACGTTCTCTTCCCTCAGACGGGAGAAAAAGAGCAGAAAGAAGGGGAGGGAGGGAGGGAGGCAAAGGAGAGGGAGAGAGAGAGAGGAACGGGGAGGAAATATCCTGGTGAGGGGAGACAATCTCATA
>PVLD010019450.1:0-36389 GCA_004027595.1 Dinomys branickii
TTTTTTTTTTTTTTTTCTGTTGTTGATGTAGTTCTTTTTCTATCACACTTTAAAGGAAGGGAAAGAAAGAGGGGAAAAAAAAGAAAAATTATATATATAAAAAAATATGTAAGAAAGTAAGTATGTATGTACAGCATATGTTACATAGTTGTACTACTGACTTAGGTCACTTTATAGTAAGGAATAGTTGATGATTAATTGTTTGATCAATTTTGCATATCTGTATCTGTGTTCCTGAATATACACTCTGAAGTTATCAATATGTAAAGCAACAACCATTGTTGATTCCCTGTCACCTTGTCTGTAACTGAGTTTTGATTGTACTATTCTTATGCTTTGTGTCTGTTTGTTAATATGTTTTTGTTCTTTTACTTTAAAAAAAAAAAAAAGACAGACAGGGATATGGAGACAGTAGAGAAATACGATTTTCAGCCCAGTATTTTCCATTGCCAACTCAAGTAGCATTATTTATACCATGCTACATGTGAATGACACCCCTATGTTTGTGCAAGGCAGTGGTCCAGTGAACATAAGGAGTGACTCCCGGTGGAAAGGACTGTGAAGGGCTCAGACAATAGGTTGGCCTGACAGAGCTGCTCACCCTTTGACATTGGACAAATGAAGACATTATTGATAAAGTAGGAGTCAGAATATTGAGGTACTTTTTGCCCAATGCCCTATCTCTTTGGTCATACAGGCAATGAAACCAACCAGCCATGAGAGGGCTGCATTGTGTGAAGGGCATACGAAGCACGACAAGGGTTTGGAAAGAGAAAAAGAACTGAAGAAACAGAAATAAAAGGATGTAACTAAGCCACATGGAACAGTCCAGGGACTACAGACTGGGTCCAGGAGACCTGAGAATCCTCAAAGGGGAAGGAGATGAGGCTAGGGGAAATGGTGAAGGCTGGAAGAGCCTTGTGAGTTGCCCTGTGCAGCCTACAACTCGTAAGTGTTTAGAAAACCTTTTTGAGGGTGTAGGGATAGAAACTAGGGCCTCAGGCATGCTAGCCAAGCACTCTACCACTGAGCTACACCCTTAGCGCACAAGTTTTTAGCCAACTGTTTTGACTCAGAAAGGATCATCTTATCAACACTATTGTTTACAGTTGTTCCACCTCCAGCTCGCAGCCCATCAAAACCCACTTACTCTTATCGTTGAAGTCATGAGCTGATACCATATTAAGGCATAGAATTAATCTGTCACCCTGACTATTGCCAGTTATAGCCTACACATGGAAAAATGTAGTCTAAGTTCCAGATCCATGGGCCAGGAACCCCTCTCCCCTCCACTCTCCACCCATCTCTGATACTGTCCCCGTTTCCCTAGGCAGCCTTCGGTGCCAGCCCAGTGAGCGGGACCAAGTCTCTGCACCAGATGCTGTTAATTCCAGTCCCCTAATCACCCGAACTACAAGAATTTAAACTGAACTGAGAACTCCCCCAGAGCATCCAAATTACACACAGATGGCAGCGGCCACCACTTGGGCCTGGAGGAGGTAGTGTTAGAGTGGGGCACATTCTCAGATAAATTGCCTTTTGATGGAGAGGTCATTTCTATATCATGAAGTGATATCATTGTGATACCACTTTATCACTGAGAGGGCCTTTAGTCTTCAACCTTGTGGTCCTATTTCTAGGAATTTATGTGATTGAAATATCACAAAGCACAAAGTGTGTTCATATCAGCATTATTTATAATTTAGAGAAACTGGAAAGGATTAAAGTATTCATTTAGGGGGAAATAGGTAAATTAGTTACACTATCCCTGTTTTCCCACCATTTGACCTTTGAAAGAATAAGTTAGGTCTATAGGTATTAATGTGGTGTATGAATGATTCAGTATAAGTGGTTTAAAATGATACTGTGATAATAAATTAGACATAGCTATATAAAAAGATATACATGTTACAAGGTGTGTGAATGCATGATTACAAGTATGCTTATTAAAAATATCCTATAAAATAAACATATCATTATTGGCAGTGATGTCTCAAGAGAAGGATTAAGGGAAAAGAAATAGGACTTTTGAGCTCCACTTCATCCATTACAGAGCTGCCAGAATTCCTTTTACAATATAACAAAGCTGGCATTTTAAACCAATTTAAAGGGATATTAAGCATTATAAATATTTTATGCATCATAAATTAATCTGTAAATATAATGCTCTCCCAGTGAAAATACCAGTGGGGGCTTTTTTTGGGGAATATAACAAACTGCTTCTAAAGTTAACATGGAAAAATAAACATCCTCTTATAACCAGAAATTTTCTAAAGAGGAGAAATGAAAGGAGGCAAACCCTAGCAAGTATTAATTAACATACATCGTCAAAACCACACTCCTTACCTGGGTAGTGGCCCATAAATAGACAGGAAGTTCAAGTCAATTTACTAGAAAAGAGCCCAGAAATGCCATTTCACACCAATGGGGAGAAAGTTTTCCATAAGGTTTTGGGACAATTGGGTGTAGCTAATCATAGGTGAATCTAGACTTAAATGTAAAAGGTAAAAATTATAGAAGTATTAAGAACAAACTGTAATGGATTATAAGACTGTTTTATAATGCAGGCAGGCAGCATGCTTTTCTAAGCAATGTACAAAGCCCAGAAGCCATAAAGGAAGTTGTTGGTGTTTTTGGCTTGATAAAATTAATATTTTTCTTCATGGCTACAAACACCATGAGCAAACAAACTGCAAACTGGAAACATATCTGTGTAATAATGTCAGGAGATTAGCTTTCTTGATGTAGAGATTGTCTTTAAGGAGAGGCCAGGAAGCATTAATTTTGCTTTACTATGTTTTGAAGGATGTGAGAAGGGAGGTGAGCGGCCCCCTAGAAGTGCGAAGAATCACAATCCCAAAGATAGGCCTCAGGCCAAGGGATCCTCCGTTTTGCATCGGGATGGGCAGTGCCTAACCCTAGGTCATGTGGCCACTTGGCTCTGCCAGCTGGTGAGCAAATAAGGTTTCTAGTATGTATGTGTTCTTCTAGCACCTGGTGCACAGACAGGTAGGAAATGCGGTGGTGTGACTCCCTCAAGCCTCATAGATCTCACACACAGGTCTTTATCCCTGCTATACTTGGTAAAGGAGAGGCAGTTGCTGTGGCAGCAGGAAATTTGTTTCCTCACCCAAACTATGAGGTTGAAGAAAGGTTATTCCACAGTGGTTTCACAGCAGAAACAGAAAATCATCTCAGACAAAAGAGTGAAAAAATCTCTGGCAATTCATTGTGTCTTTTTAGCTCCCAGAACATCTCATCCAGAGAAGAGCTGTCATCTTTCTATTCCTGACCTGGTTCAAGGCTCAGAACTCACAGCCTGCCTGCCTACCTGCCTTAAGCTTGAATTTCTTTGCAAATGTGAGGCCCAAATCAAGAGGGCCCAGACAGTAGCTGCTCCAAATGCAGATTAGGAAACAGGCTGTCTCTCCACTGCCCAAGCCCCAGACACATGCACATACCTTCCCTACTTCCCTACCCAGCCTTCCCACTGCCTCTGCCAGGGCTGGTTGAGACTGTGGCATGGCCTACAAGTACCCCCTCAGCACAATGACCTTAGAACACTTAGCCTTACATAGGGCATGATGTCCTGGTAAAAACACAGGTTTTAGAGACACACCCATGGGCTAAAACCCACCTAGAGCAGATGCCTTAACTTTTTCAGACTCAGTTTCCACACCTGCAAAATGGGGATGACATAAAGCCATCAATCAGTTCTTTAGGCCAGGCAAAAGAAGTGGCTTTAAAATCCCTGCAGTATGGTCAGGTAAATGTTACTTCCCTCCCCCACTTTAGGGTGCCCAGCCCAGAGGATGTGGATGCCCTCTCTGTAAATGGTCCTTTCGGGTACTTCAGAAGGTCATCAGGTGACACATGTCTCCCTTAGAATCTTTAATAGTGCTCCAGAAAAGGAACCCCACGTCATTACCTTGACATTTTGCAGCCCATGCTAAAATATAAAGTGGCAGGAAGTGCAAAGACTAACTAAAAGTCACAGTTCAGGCACCTAAAAAAAACCCTTCAAAATAAAAGCTACATGGAAAATTGGGAAAATGAGAGTAACTCTCTTCAAAGAAAAAGTTAGATGTTTCCTGTTTCTCCATAGCAACACCGAATGAGAAAGGAGGCCAGTTAACCCCCGCCCCCGGGAAAGGAAAGGAGGCCCCCATCCCATGGTCTGAGAGTCCCCTGGCTTAGGACTGCCACACAGTCCAGCTGTGGCCTCTGAAAGAAACAGCATGAGCGCTGCTGTAATAGCCCTTCTATTATGAAAGACTTCATCAGATAATCTCTTGGGCACCTAGTGGAGAGAATTCTCCCCAGAGGAAACGGGAAAGCATGAGATAAGTAATCTTACCTTTTCCACTTAGGCATCATTAGAAGACACACAGTGGACAGCAGTGGCAAATGAAAATAAACTTGGATTAAAAGTACAGTCTAGTTTCAAGACTATTTCCACAAATGGGTACTAAAAGCCTCTAGTGTGACAGGTGAGATCAAAGGCCAACTCCTCACCACAGCACGATCTACCCTGTGTCCCTCCTTTGCATGCTTCCCATCAGTTCTCTGAACTTTATTCACTTCCCTAATGTTTCTAATTTTGTTTTGGGGTTCTGGGGAGCACACCCAGGACCTTGTACATGCTAGGCAAGCATTCTATCACTGAGCTATACCCTTGGCCCTAGAATTTGAGGTTTGGTAATGTTTGAGCCACTACACCAGTGATGGCAAACTTTTTAGAACTTTCAGTGATGACAAACAGCCAGCTGCAGCACATGTGCATTAGATTCACCAACAATGTACTAGACGAATTAGCCCTGCAGCTGCCCTAGGTCAGGTGTCTTAGTTCATTTTCTCATTGCTGGAAAAAAAATACCTGATATCCAAAGTTAAAGGAGGAAAGACTTATTTGTAGAGGTTTCAGTCCATAATCAGCTGGCTCCAGGGCAGCGTAGATGGCAGACAGGCATCACAGAAGATAAATTATTCATGGTGGACAGAAGATAACAAAGCAAGCAAGGGGCCTTAGCAGCTTCATTCTGCCCCCTTTATATTCTACCTAGACTACCAGAATTAGGGTAATGCCAAACCAATCAGTGGACTGACTTAGTAATGACACATTATTAATCCAAGCATCACACTCTAGATTTAGTCATCTTTGAGAAAGCCCCACCTATGACTGAATAAGACTTTAGAAGGACATCTAGACACAAACCATAACATTTCACCCCTGATCCCCCAAACATTCCTTTATGCAAAAGGCACTTAGTCCATCTCCAAGAATTGCCAAAGTCCTAACAGTTTCAGTATTGCTAAAAAGTCCCAGTCCAAAGTCCCCTCTGAGATTTAATGCAAATTCTTAGCTGCAAGTCCCTGTCTAACATACAATGGCGCCTGATAGACACTTCCATTCCAGCAGGTACAACAGGGAGACAGAAAGGAATGGGAACAAAGTAAGTGCAAAGTCCAACAGGTCAAACATTTAATCCTGTAGTTCCATATCCAGCATCTGAGGCAATCTGTGGCAAGATGTGAACTCCAAAGGGCTTGGGTGGCTCTGCTTCTACGACACTGCTGATGCCACCCACGGCTTCTCTCTTAGGTCAGTCCTGCTCCCTCCTTGCAGCTTTTCTCAGATGATCCACATTCCTGGCTTCTCCAAACTTCTGAGGTCTCCACCATACCCTTGGCTTCACACTATAGCTTCACACACTGCCCTTTCAGAGTCACACTCCCAGGCCTTCTTCTGAAATTTGGGTGGAGGCCTTTCTGATCCCACAACTCTTGCATTCTGCATGCATGTAAAACCAGCACCAGGCTGGAGCAGTAGCCAAGCTTTGTTCTCTCTTGGCTGTAGGGATTGATGCTTATGTATCAAATTATGAGCAACAATTTCCCTAGGCCACCACCACTTTGGAACATAGTGCTCTGGGGTTCTCTTTTCAAAGCAAGGCCTTTTACTTTTCCAACTCTGAGGCTGCAAAGGCTGGAGTCCCGCTTGTTCTTATGATGTCCCCAGGCCATCTTTTCTATTGTTTTCTTCTGAAATACTTGGCTTTGTTTTGCTAGTCTTCTCAGTGACCAATTTCTCTTCCATCTTTGTAGGCCTCAACTTAATGGAACTTCCTTTCTGGCCAAACTCAAAATATTGTAAATCATTCTGCTGGGCTCTTTGCTCTTGATTCTCAACATAAATCTGGCTAAAAACCCCTAACAGTAGCCATACCACTTCCCCAACATACAATGGTATGAAGGCTACATTATATATAGCCCAAGGCTATATTAGGGTCATTCAATTTTCACAGTGACATCAAATTCCAGCCAGGACTAATTACTCTTCAATGACCCACTGACCCTGGGAGGTGATGGCCATCTAGTGGACAGCAAAGGAAACCCAGAGAACTTGTACCTCTAGTCCAGTGCAACTTTCTATCCCTATCCATGAATGAATGTGAATAGTATGTATATGTTCAAATATACACACTGGCTTTTCAATTTATTCTGACAGAAATTATCATATCAAAAATATGCTATCATATATCAGACAAGGTAAAATCCTAGAGACAGTTTGGGTTTTCCAAAGAAAAGGTAGGGATTCTTTTATAGCATTAGAAAAGAACTTGGAATAGTGCCTAGCACACAGTTGGTGCTGTGTTTTTAACAAAAAAAAATCTGTGCTCTCAGAGCCTCAAACTCTTGAGAGCCTTATGATTAAAGGATGAGGCACATGACCTAGAATTTAAAACTGTAAACATGTTGTCCATACTTCTGAACCTGGGCAGTCCTTTGGCTGTGGACCTTTTTTCCCTCCAGTCTTTCTATACTGTGGACATAAGATTCTTTTATTTACTACACGAAAAGACTGTGCAAATGAATATATCTGGAAATATTTTGAATTCTTCCAAGGAAAGTTGTATTATAAATAAAAGATAATATAATTTCAGGCACTTTTTCACAATCTTTAATATTTAACTGTTGCTTTATTGTTGTCTTTCTTCTAGTGTTCTCCATTTATTTGCCAGTTGGAAATAAGAAAGAAAAACTTGAATTAGTGTAAAAATATAACGTTTCATGAAATGTTTGTCATTTAAATTTTTCATGAAATTTAGAGCTGAGTGGCCTACAGCATGTGTTTAATATATATGCTGACAGATTTTTTTTAAATGTTTCAGCACAATAGTAGCACTTAACATATGAGAAGGAATTTCTTTTAGCTCTGAGTCAAGGATATTAATCTGACATCTATCTTAAAATAGAGATGTTTCCTTTCTTCTGTGTCCTTCTCTATTTTTAAAAATTTAGGACTTATTCATTCCCCCTTTCCCAGATGTTAGCTAGGAGATCTAAATCTTTTTTTAAAGCCTCGCTAGAATTCACAAATATACAAAGTGTTAATGACACCAAAGGTGCAACTTACATCAAAAATCTCGCAGAATTCAGAATTTTAAGGATCTGTGGTTGCCACTTCATCTTCCATTACTAAATGCATAGAAATCACAAGGTGTGTACCTGTGAGAATTCTTGAATTAACAAACACCCAAAATGTAAAACTAATAGGGCTGACATTTAGGCTTGGAGGCAGAGCTAAATTCAGATTTTAAAAGGTTGGTCAGCTGTTCGATGCAGATGTTGTTTTTAATCTAGTGCTATGATCATTTCATCAGACAAGCAAGTTCTTTGAAATGGCAGAGAATTGGGAGTTGAGATTACTTTTAGAAAGGGTGGTTTCTGTGATCTTCCTAAATGTACATATGTATTACACTCAGCTCAGTCCACTCCCATGTTCTATAGCAGTGTTTTTCAAATCATATTAGGGCCTATTCATAGACCCTGAAATCAAATTATGAATTAACATAAGCATGAAAAAACAGATACAATAAAACACATCACCAAAGTAATATGTTTTATGTTGAAATAAAAGCTTCATTTTGGGGTGTGTGTGTGTGTGTGTGTGTGTGTGTGTGTGTGTGTGTGCTTTGTGATACAGAATGTTTGGTGTAGGATGAGTTACATTTAAATAGACTTGAAAGTCACTGATTTAAGACTATGTGCATGCAAATTTGCCAGCGCAATATATGCTATTCACAGGAAAGAAAATTAACATAAGCTAATAGAAAATAGTTTTTTTATTAAGTTGCATAGACCTTGAAATTATCCACAATCTCTAAATCAGTTATTCTATCTTTATATATCTATCTTAAGGAAACAATACAAAATTCAGATGCTATGGTTTGAATGGGTGCTGTTCACCAAAGATTCATGTGCTATAAGCTTGGTCCTCAGTATGGTGATGTTTAGAAGTGGTAGATGTCTAGGAGGTAGGGCCCGGGAGAAGATGACTAGGTCTGATTACTGAAGTTCTCACAGGACTACATTAGTTCTCAAGAGAGTGGTTTGTGATAAAGCAAGTTCACCCCACATGCTTGGCCCCTAGGCACGTAGCCACTTCCCTTTCTGGTTCTCCGCCGATGCTATTACACCTTCCAACCACCAGAACTGTGAGCTAAATAAACTTCTTTTCTTTACAAATTACCCAGCTTTGGATATTTTGTTACAGCAACATAAAATAGGTTAAGACATCAAAGACTTTTGCATAAAATATTCTCTCTACTGTTTATTCATTACAGTGGAAAGCCCAAATAGCTTAAATGTCCAGTAACATGACAATATTAAGTTAATTTCAGAACATAAAACCTGGGTAATTCCAGATAATTTCCCATCTCAACAGCGTTAACTTAATGACATCTGCAAAGTCCCCTTGGTTATGTTTGATAACATATGCGTAGGGTTCAGAACAATAGGGCATGGGCATCTTTGAGGCAGAGAGACACTATTCTGCTACCATAACCAGTTTGAAAGAATAGCTTGAAACTAAGGAGTTTAATCTCTCTTGCATTATAAAGTAGTTCAAAAATTGCACTCTCTCCAGTTACCTGCCATTATTGGGTACGGACCTGTGAATTTCCCACTAGGGGGCAACATCCATTAATAACAGAATACCCCCTGCTCAGCAGTGGCACTGGCTTAAACAAGGGTTAAAGAAGAGATGGCTCTAAGTTCACAGTGGTTATTATAAAGCTCTACCACATCACAAAGATGCAGACTAGGTGCAGAAGCATACATAAACTGACGCTACAGGCCCTGCAGTTGCAATCAGGATTCCTTAGTTATTACATTTTTGGCTTTTTCCATGTAGGAGACAAATGATCCAAGGAAGGGAGACAATGGGCTCAAGAAATTTGGAGATTATCATAACTTGCTTTTATTTTTATTTTAGAACCTTTTAAGTACTCAAGTAATGCCACACTATGAAAAACTAGAAAATACAAGTAAGCAACAAGAAGTGTGTTTTTATGCCACTTTCAATTCCAAAAATATGAATACCAAATACCTTTATGCCAGTGTTTGTTTTTAAAGACATTTTAACTGAGTTGTAGGGTAAGGGAACTAAAATCCATTTAAATAATTAAAGTTAAATTTGAAAATAATAACAATACTTGAGTATTAGCTTAACTATCTTTGCACCCACAGTTTTTGGTTTATTTTCAACTCAGCAGTGTGCTATTTCTTAAAAAATTAATATCACTGCCATTAGATTTTAGGGATAGTCTTCTCCAGGTATAGACAGTCCCAGTTTTTCTTTGATAGCCTCTGGTTAACATTTTTCTTATCTTTTTCAAATTTGATAGAAAAAATAAAATGCCAATATATATACACAAGCCAATGAGACTTTTCACTTAATTCTTATTTTTTTGACAAGTAAAGAAAGTTGAATCTTTCCCGTCTGTCTATTTCTTTAAACTTTTTCTTCTCAAAATATATTTGTGCCTGAAATAGTCTGCTTTCCTCTTCATTTCCCTAATCTCTGCCCACTCCCTCAACGCTCAGCTCAAATGCTATGCATTCTAAAAGCCTGTGGAACCACAGAGGCCAAAACAGATTTCTTCCTTCTCTGAGCATCTGTAGAACTGAAGGTCTATCCAAGACCGATACTTTATCAGAGTGTTTTCATGTGGCTTGGAGTTATTTTCTGCATCTTTTATAGCTACCAGAATTCCATCTCAGAGAAGTTAGACAACTGTCCCCAAGTCTCAACCTCAGAGCTCAACTTAACTCCTGTACTGCCCAGGATATTGCCAAAAACAGGTCTTTACATTTATGAGTAGACTAACTTTGGAATGTTTGTATCTTTTTACCCTAGATACATTATAAGCTGCTTGAAGGTAGAGATCATATTTATTCATGCAAAGCACAGCAAACATATTGAGCTCCTACTATTTTGCTAGGCACTGTGCCAAGTGCTTGAAATATAAAGGTAAGCCAATCCTTAACCATCAAAGTTCTTAGAGTCTGGTGCAAAACAGAGAAGTAAACCAGTAACGGCATTGCAGAGTGAAAAGTGTCCTAATATAGGAAACACAGGAATGGCCAGATAGGAAAGTCTTTCCAAAGAAAAAGTCCTTGAACTAAATCTTGAAAGAAAGGGAGAAAGGAGGGCACCTAGCCTTTATGCAGCAGGCACTACGCACTCCTCAGAGCAGCGCTATTAAACCTACGGTGAGGGCAGAGACATGAAATAGTGTTTCAACTCAGGTACCACTTTTGTGGTGGCACTATTCTAAACACTGCATGTATGTTACTTAGTTAATCATTTATCAATAGTGTTAAAGAAGAAAGGCGTGCACCATTTTACAAATCAGTACACCAGGAACAGAAAGGTTAAGTAACTTTTCCACAGTGACACAGCAAGGAAGTGGATGAACCGGATTTAAATCAGTCAGTCTTGCTTCAGAACCTACACCATTATCAATCAGACTTTTTTCAATTCCTTGAACACTTTTATTGGCAAAAGTAATGCACAGTCTTATAAAAGAAGGCAATAGTTTGAAGTTGCATAACATGTAAGGCCCTTCATGACGCTTTCCCTGATTCTACTTCCCCAAAGAAGCCAGTATTAACAGTTTAGTTAGTATTAAAGCCAATTATTATCTCCATTTTACAAGTGAGAAAGGTGAGTCTCAGAAATGTTAAATGATTCACTAGGGATCAGAGTTGGCGGTGGAAAAGCTGGGATTCAGAGCCAAATCTTTGTAGCTCTAACAGCTGTGTGGTAACTAACAAGCAAAGAGTCAGCCAGAGGGCCCCGACTGGTGACCGGCACATGCTTTGTGGCCAAGATCAAGGAGTGAATTGCCATGCTCACAAAATATGGCTTTTCATGTTGGTGATGTGCAAGAGGGCTGTGGGGGAGAGGACAGGATCCCACTGGACTTTTAGGAGGCTCTTTCTAGTGGTGTGTGGAGTGTCAGAGTCCAGAGCCTGGAACAAGGCAACGGTAAGGATAGACCAGTAGTGGTGATACCAGGGGAACAGAGTAGGTAAGGATACTTTTCATTTATGAGAAGTGGATCTGTGGCAGGAAGCTGATGCATGATAAAATTTCGACATTGGTTCTAGGCAGAAAACCTTTTGCCTTTATTTCACCCATTGTGAAAGTGTTGGAAATATACTCTCCTGGAAGCTGCACTTCAGTAAGAGTGCTAGAAACTGCTTCAGATGGTTCAGGTACTTCTGATGGTTTATTGCAATGGACTGAGCGATTAGGCCTCTCCAAAATGCAGATATTGACATCCTACCGGCCAAGGTGATGGCACTGGGAAGTAGAACCTTTGGGAGTCACAGAAGCGATGCTCTTATGAACGGGGTGAGCACCCTTGCCTAAAGAACGCCCCTAGAGTTACTTCACTCTTTCTACCAGGTGCAGACATAACAAAAAGCTGCTGCATATGAACCAAGAGGCAGGCCTTCACCAGACACCATCTCTGCTTTGATGTTGGCCTTGCAGCCTCCAGAACTATAACAAGTTTCTCTGTGTTCTATCAAGTACCCAGTGTATATAGCACTTTAATAAACAACACAAGTGAACTAGGACAGTTACTTTCCTACTGCCTTCTTTCTCTTGCATGTCAGGGGGAAAGTCTACCATCTGCAATCTCCCACCTTTCCACTTGATTTGTCTACCTCTGAGGGATAAACCTAATCCTGGGACATGGCCTTCCACCTGCACTCAGTAATAGCCTGTCTCTCTGGCTCAACAAATTCATCATTAAATAAGTAAGCAGAAAAGAAAAGAGCGCCCATAAACCCTTGCTGGGTGGGAGCTATGTATGTGAAGCCAATCAGCTTATAAAGACCACATCTGCAGACCCAGAGCAGGAGGACTCACATGAAACTGCAAGGAAATATCTTTGGGCAGAGCAAGCAGCCATATGGCCCCCACTAAACCACCTGAAGGTCATGGAGAGCTGGGCCCTGTGGCTCAGATTTCTTGGGAGGCCTGATGCTGCTGGGAATGAATCCACACCCAGCCCCTAGGAAAGCAAAGTGCTTGACTCTGCCCCTCCTTCTTTTGCCTACTTGCTAAAATGTATTTGAAAGCCCAAAATCAAAATGGAAAAAATACTTGAAAACACCAAAGTAGACACTGTAATGGGACTTGGCGTTTCAGAGAGTTCCGCAGTGTTAGCTCTTTAGTCACGCCCCTTATTCTAGTCTATCCGGTGTCCTGGTCAAGACTCTCAATGTTAAGACTTATATTCCTTCAACTTTGTCTGTGTTCTGTGATTTCCTTCCCCTCCACTCTCTACTTAAAATTTATTTCACTGGGGCCAATAAATTAGAGTGATGAGAAATATGAAAATTTATTTCACTGGGGCCAATAATTAGAGTGATGAGAAATATGACAAGATCAAGACATCCCTACCATCCCTCCCCATCATTCCAATTCAATTTCTTCCTTCCTTCCTTCCTTCCTTCCTTCCTTCCTTCCTTCCTTCCTTCCTTCCTTTTTTTTTTTTTTCATCATCATGCTGGTCAAACAAAATGCAGTCAGTTTTCATTGATGGTTTTTCAGGTTCTGTATTTGTGAATTTGCCTACTTGTTAAAAATGTATGTGCAAACCGAAATTATTACTAGGTTGCTTTGGGGTCATTAATAGGTTCACAGAGAACAGTAAAAAGAAATTGAGCTTTCTGCACACACATTCCCAACCGAGGTCAAAAAAGCCAACGCTGCCTTCTGGTCAAGTTTTTCTACTAGAAATAAGTATCCTTCCAGTGATCTATTTAGTGCCGCATATTCACATTTTTGTGGTGATAATTTTGCTATTTGAACCCACAATGCTGTAGTGCTGTCCTATGTTCATGAGTACAAGAGGCTGTGACATGCCAGAGAAAATCTACATGCTAATCAACTGAGGCATGGATAAAAACGATGTGGTATTTTTATACAATAGAGTATTACTAAGCTATAAAAAAATAAACTTGAGGCTTTTATTGGTAAATGGATGCAACTAGAGACCATACTCATAAGTGAAATAAATTGGACCCACATATGTAAATATCATATTGTCTCCCTAATGTAAGATCCTGAAAAAGTAAATAAAATCCAAAAGGTATAATAGATATTGTGAAAGAGAAAGAAACTGCTCAAAGGGAAGGAACAACTGGAAGGAGGCAAAGGAGAAAACGACAGAAAGAAGGGAAAAAATATATATGGATAGCTGGGGTAATTGTATTACTGATGCCTATTTGTTTATTAAAAGAAACCATTAATACTTAAATTTTTTGACCAATTTTGCCTGCTTATGTCTGGTAATTTGAACAACTAATTTGAAGACAACAATATGCAATATAACAACCATTGGTGAATTCCTACCATCTTGTTTAGTGAAGCTCTGTACCATTTCTAATTTTTTTATTATTTTTATTCTCCTTAATGGTTTGATCAATCTTGCATTCTTACATCCGGTAACCTGAGCAACTTCACTGAAGATAACACTATGTAATATAACAGTCACTGTTAATTCCTATCATTTTGTTTTGAAACCCTGTATCATTTCTATTGTTTTTGCTTTGTTTTGTTTTTGTCTATGTTGTTGGTATTTTGTTATTTTTTTATTCTCTTTAAAATAAAAAAAGAAAATCCACATGCTAAATAAGCTTCACTCAGGTGTGAATTGTAGGTAAGCTACATAATGAAACAATAATCTATATTAAATAAGATGCCTGTAAACACAAACACACACAAAACGAGGTGATGGGTTTGTTAGGTGACAAAAATATGACCTGCCTTTAACACCAATTAGAGGCCATGTAGCTAGGCAATCTATCCCCATCAGCTATAGATAAAACCTGTCACATATGTGTCAAAATAGTAACAGTGGTTTTCAGGACCTGGACGTGACTTCCATCTTACCTCAAACCCACTGGCACCACTGACCTTTCTGGTGGGCCTGTGCAAGTATTTAATGGGTAACTTTTGACATCAGAGGACCCCCAGAGCTCAATAATGTTGCCAGTTTCTGACATGAGCCATGACATTTGATTATGCATGTGCAGATAACTGAGTACATTTCCTCCACTTTTCCCCATACCTAGATCATTCTGCTTCTTCATCCCATGAACACTCCTCAACTCTGTCCTCAGGGAGGCATACTTAAGTCTTCCTCCCTGTTTCTACACATTTGGCTGTTTCATGGATAAACTCCATGTTTTGCAAAACTTGTCATTACAGTGATTGGCTCACTGTGCAGCAGGCAAAGCCCTGGAGACAACCTGTGCCCATTAGCAAGAGATGGTGAAATTAGTTACGGAACATCCAGTTTACGGGATTAAGCAATAAAAAGGAATGACGTAAACACAGATGTGGTGCCTTGGCAATATCCAGAAGACTCAATGGGGAAGAAGAAAGAAAATCCAGGAATATAAAAAGCACAATCACATTTGTATAAAAAAAATCTGTGTCTATATACACATATACAAATATAACAGTGGTGGGAAAGGTCTGAATACGCCTCTCGCTAATAAGAGGGTTGTCTCTGGAACTGGACAGAAAGAATTACTGTCGCTTTTTAAAAAAATCTTCCTATGGATATCTAAATTGTTTGAAGTCCTGCAAAAGTAATTTTGCATAATTCTCATAATTAAAATAAGTACAATATCTACTTAAAAACAGAAAAAGACTTTTTGACTCAAGCACTGGTAGCATCTATGAGTTTGCTGGAAAAAAATAAATTTTCCTAGAAAAATTATTTCTTATAGTTCATCTTAGTCATTTCCTAGAAAAATTACTTCCTATAGTAATTTTCAATGACATCCTCAGCATCAAAGATCCTTAGGCTAGTGGTTTTCAACTTTGACTGAATACAGGAAAAATTCAGGGAGCTTTTAAGAATGCTGATGCTTAGGCTCCACAGCTAGAGATTATAAGTTACTTGGTCAGAGTGGAGGCCAACCATGGGAATTTTTTCGAATTCCTAAGTGATTCCACTTTGTATCTAAGGCTGCACACCCTTGTATCATGGTATCTGAATTCCATGGGGTGGAAATCAGATCCTGGTTGAGAGATTTTTAGCCACATTGGAATCTTGCCATTCCCTTGAAAGTGGCTACAAAGAATATTGCTAAAGCCACCATTGCCCAACCCTATGATTATTGTCACAGGAAGCAGGCACACATGTTGTTGGCCTGCTGCCTAGGACAATAAGTCATAGTTGACAATAGCTATCACGTTAGAGTTGAGAAGTTACCATTGACCATGATAGGACTGATACCCAAGAAAAGAAAGAGCTTTAAATAGCAATACAATTGGAGAAGACTTTGTTTGTCTGGTTATTTTTGAGTACCTACTATTCTCTGCCTCTTCAGAACAGAACACAGATAGTGCTCAGGGAAGACTAAGAAAGGAGGGCACTCAGGAGGCTGAGGCAGAAGGATCTTGAGTATAAGGCCAGCCTGGGAAACTTAATGAAATCCCATCTCAAAATAAAAGAGCTGAGGTCTAAGGCTATAGCTCAATTGTTGAGCACTTGTCTAGCATATAGAAGACCTGAGGTTCAATTCTGAGCAGCACACACACACACACACACACATACACCTCTTAGAGCAGATAAAACTTGTAAACTTGTGGTATATTTGAAACTATTTACACAAGTTGGACAGGTTATTTTCTTCATATGCAAACAGATAATTGTCCATTTGAGGTTTAGCCAAAGTGAACTGAGACTCCAGAAATGTCAAAAGGGAAAGTACGTGTCTATATGCATAAGAGGTGTCTATTTCGAAGAACGCATTATGAAGAGGATAAGTCAGAGGTGACAACTGCCCCAGTCTTCCTCGTGTTATGGACTGAATGTGTCCCCCCAAAATTCAAGTTGGAGCCCCAGTGATTACCGTTCTTATAAAAAGAAGTCAGAGCTCTCCCCTCCCCTCCCTCTCCCTTTGCTTTCTCCTCCTCCCTGTCTCCCCCTTCTTCTCTTCCCCTTTCTTTGTTTCTTTCTCATAGGACACAAGAACAAAACAGCAACCTGCAAGCCAGAAAGAGGGCCCTCACTAGCTCCCTGATCTTGAACTCCCAGCCTCTGAAACTAGAAATAAACGTTAGTTATATAAGACACTAGGGTATGATATTTTGCTATAGTAGCCCAAATAGACCTGGCAAGTGGTATCTTCTCTTTTAAAGGAGAGACAATCCTGGCAAACCATTCCAGGTTTCCTGGGACTTGGACTTTCAGTCCTCAAATCCTGGGTAATAAAGGATGCATTGGTCACTACTCACCATGGTGGTTTCTTCCTTTCACTGCATAAGGGCAAGGTTTTTGGCAACTCTGCTCCAGAAAGTATCCCATACCTCCTCACTCCCGTGGTTTGGTCCCTGAGGTAGAGGCACCTACAAACAAGAACTGATCTTCCCTTGGCATATAACTTGCTGCTTTCAGAAAATTGAAGTGGCTGGTTCTTTCATGAATAAAACCTGTATTGCTTTCACGACTCCTCAGACTGAGGAAATGGTTCACTGAGGGATGCCTGAAAATTGTGTTTATTTTCTATTAATAAGTCTGGGTTTCTCTCGAGACCCCAAGGTAAGCTTGATTAAAGTTCTGTAAATGATCCCCAAATGGTTGCTTCATTGCCTATAATTCAAAGTCAAGTGCAGCTCCTTGTCAGATGGTTGCCAGGAAATAGCCTAGGAGGCAACTCCCCATCTCCCCCACCATGGCAGCGTGCTATTATTTTCTCATCCATCTTCTTTGTGCAGGAGTCCAGATTTCTGAGAGTAGCATGCTACCCTCAATTGTCTAATATTACAAAGAGAAAAACTCCTTCTAACCTTCCTCCTGCACAGAGATGTGACCAGCTTACCACTGACTCTTCTTTTGTGACCTTGAACTATCGCTGCTGCTTTTCCTTCTTTCAAGGCTTTCCTGAGACACTTCTGGAAGCAGCACTACTGTGCACCACGAAACCTTTATATTCAAGTGAAATAACTCACTTAAGTGGTGGCTTTGCAAATAGCAGTCAAGATCTTTGTAATATTTCCTGACTTCATAGCAAGAAGTATATTGAACCTCTGGTCAATGGAAATGGGGCTTACTAGTGTGTTGTCTGTGATCGAGAAGGTATTTTTGTATGTTACAGGAGGATTAAATGAGTAAGTATGTGTGAAACTCTTATAACAGTGCCTGGCACATAGTAGATATTCAACAAATAGTAGCTCGTGTGTGTGTGTGTGTGTGTGTGTGTGTGTGTGTGTGTGTGTGTTTTGAGACAGGACCTTGCTATGTATTTCAGGATACAGGGTTATATAAGACACTAGCGTATGATATTTTGCAGGATTCATTATGGTGTCCGGGCTTGCTTCAAACTCACAGCAATCCTCCTTCCTCAGCCTTCCAAGTGCCAGGATCACAGATGTGCACTACCATGCCCAGTTTGCTCTTATTATCATTGTAAGAATTATTTGAGGTCTTCTTTGAAATCTTAGAAAATTTACAGGAAAAAATTAATATAAATTGTCAGACTGACCCAGTTGTGACTGTTTAAATTGTCCTGTGAATCAGTGTTGTACTGGCTCCAAGCTGAACTGAATTCAGAGCTTGAATTCAACCAAAGGGTGAAATAGTCACAAGGACTCTCTGTCTCCCTGTAAATTTGGATCTGCTTTTCCCTGGTGGCTTCACCCTCTAACAGGCCCCCTGTGGCCCCAGACTACCTTTTTTCATCTGGCCATTCCAGTGGGAAGAAGGCTTCTCTTTCCCAAGATGCCCCACAAGAGCTTCAGGGTGGGTCTCATGATGTGCCCATCTCTGAGCCAATCTCAGTGGCTAGGGGATAAGACATAATTTGGGCCAGAACTGGGTGTCATTTCTAACCCTGACACCACTAAGGGGCAGAGTGTGTATGGAGGAGACCTGAAGACATAAGGTAGTTCAATCCAAACTGTATCAACTTAGGATCAAGCAAGAAGCCCTCCCACAGGAAAGTAACAGTGTTATCACTAGAAAATGAAGAAGACATGTTAGGCAAAAAGCAACAGACATGTGATGTAATATCATTGCTGGTTCACTTCCCATCTATATGTTAATAAACATGTGAACATGTTACATCGCTTAAACTTAGTGGGTTTTAATATGGGGTTAATATCAGAATTATTTGTGGCTTGTTACAAATTCAGATGTCCAGGTTCCTATTTTCGAAAGTCTGAGTTAGTACTCCTGAAGCAAATCCCAGACATCAATATTTTTAAAAACTTCACAGACAAGTCTGATATAATGTGTAATGTGACAAACATGCAAGTGTGATTTTGTGTCCTAGTTTTTCTGTTTGACTAAAAGGACATGGACATTATGTGTACTTCTAGGACTTTTAATCCTAGGCCATGACTCTAAGGGAAGATGAATATTTCAGAGCACCCTGTTGCACTCTGGCTGAATACTTCTATGATCAGTCACAGCCCCTAATCACAGTCATTCATCCACTCATTCATTAATTCATTCCTCTCTGCCTCTTTGTCTGGTGTGAGGGATACAGACCAAAGACACCATGCTCTGCCCCTGAGAAGTTCTTAGACTACTGAGAAGAGATAAAGAACCTGGACACTGACAGGACAACATGATAAGCATTGTAATGAAAACCATTGTGTGGGGGCTGGGAAGGCTGCTAATGTTTGGCCGTTTGTATCTCCTTACTAGTCTCAGCCACTTGAGGACAGCGATGACATTTTCATTTAAATTCCTTTTAGATCCAAGGAAGGGCAGAGGGAATTCCAGGTTTTGTGGGGCCCAATGCTATTATAATTTTAGACATAGTCTCTAAGAAAAATATATAATTAGACATAAATATAAATATTACTAAGACTAAAAGAAGAAATCACACACACACACACACACACACACACACACACACACACGTGCACGTGGTCATGGGTAGGTCTTGCTTCAAATGCAGCTGAAAACAGGCACTCAAATGATGTCACCAGGAATCTCAGTCCGTACTTCTTCCTCTTTTCCCCCACCTGCCACTCCTGTGATCATTATTTGTGATATGTCAACATGACTTGAGTAACAACTGCCTACCAGTGGTAAATTCTGGGTGTGTCTGTGGATGATTGAAATGCAAGCAAGCAAAATGAGTGGGGAAGACCCAACCCAAATGCAGATGCAAGCAACCAATAGGCTTGTAGCTTGGACAGAATAAACACGTAGAGAAGAAGGGAGTGTTTCCTTTTCTGAACGAGCCCCAGCCTTTGCCTTTGCCGTAGATACTGGTCTCTGATTTCCTCAGCCTTGCAGTGCAGACTCCATCCTCCTAACAGAGACTCCCACTGGGGACTCTGTGGTGAGAGTCCAGGCCTTCAAGTTACTGGGTCCTTTGGCTATCCTGCACATAGACAACCAGTTCAAATTCTACCTCTGAGTCCACAGATGGCAGTGGGGCTCTTCTGCTTCTGGTCCTATAAGTCTGCCTAATAAACTCCTTATGTAATCATAGATATATTTTATATTGAATCTGTCCTCCGAAGAATCCTAACCAAGACTCTCTCAGTCTTTCTTTCTCAGCTCCATTTTATTTCGGTTTGTTTGGTTTCTCAGTCAGACTCTTTCCAAGTAGTGTGAAAATGACCATGACTACCTACCAAATATCCTACCAAATGGATACCTTTTTTCCTCCATGGCAACAACCTGAAGCTGGGTTTGATTCATGGGGTTTCAGCCACATACTCATCTCTCTATGATATCATCTTGGCCATGGTTCAGCTGGAAGTGGGGACGGGTTGGTACCACTAAAACCACATGGACTGCCAGAGGGGAAAGGAAAGTGGATCCTGTTAGGTAAAAAGGAGGAAGAAATCCTGGAGAGGAAATTATCACAAATATCTTCCATATTATGACTGCAGAGGCACCAGGCTGGGGCTAAAATGGCTCAGATTTGGATCTACACAGACACAGGGCCTAAGTCTTCAAAGTTCCTGCTGTTGTTAAGACTGGGAAAAAGAAGCAGGAACCAATCCAGTGACTAGATTCTCACATCACTTTCCTTGTCTGGGCCTAAATTTTTTAGCAGCAAATTATAATGTGGGACCAGATCTCTGAGGGTTGGGTTGAATTCTATTGTGTGTCAACATTCAACAGAGATTTTAAAATCTCTAAATCTCCGAGAGGAACAAAGCAAAATTCACCACTGCAGTCAAAGTTGAGAATATATATTATTTTTTACTTTGTTCTGCAGAAGCTAATAATTCTCATCATGGTGGCTTATGGGCAGGTATTGTCACATGCAGACCTTCACATAGCAAGCAGAGATGTTTTCTGCAAAGAATTTCATTTGGGATTGGTAAACCCGGATCTGAAAACAAATTCATACAGGAAAAAGAATTTAGAGAATACAAATAGGATGATATGGTCTGACTCTCAAATAGAAACTAAAGATTTGAAGCACCATAGTTTGAAGCCAATATTTGATACTATCTTCTCAACAAATGCAGAAAAGAAAAATAATCAAATGACGGCTGATTTAAAAATGGGTATAAAATTTTTTGAGATAGGGTCTGGTTATGTGGTACACGCTGGCCTTGAACTCACTGTGTATCCTAGGCTGGCCTCGAACTCACAGTGATCCTCCTGCCCCAGCCTCCCAAGTACTAGGATTACAGGTATGTGCCACGATGCCCAGCTAAAAATGGGTATAATTTGACAGGATGTTGCTTTTGCCAAACTTGCCTTACTGGGATCACTGCCTTTGGCCTTCAGGGCTGATAGAAAAGCTAAGAAGAAATAATTTGTAGTGGAAAGCTGTACATCAAGGCCACTGCATAGGCAGAATTTAGAGGCTCACTCCATCAAAATTATGTAAAAACCTTGGTACCCAGCTTGGTCACCAGACAGCATCTGAATTCAGTTTCTGTTGCAGCTAAACACTCATCAATCCCACTGCTTCCTTTTCTGGAGAAGTCAACAAATCTAATTAGAACAGATCCCAGTCAGTCTCTGGGGCTTGGTATGAAATCCTCACTGTCAGATCTGGGGTTGGAAGCAGGAAATGGATAGCAGGTTATATTTCCAATTTTGTGTCTGCCAAGAAGGTGATAAAAACAAGAGATGATCAGAGCAACAAAATTTAGACACATACTCACCTAGTGGTTTCTGATCCAAATGATGATTAATGAGTATGAATAATAATTAATAGCTAATTATTATTTGCTGAGTTACCAATAGAGACAACTAAACATGATTTAAATGTGTTCATCTGTGGAATGCTGCCCACCAACCATGAAACTAATATTTATCACATTTTAACCAATTTTATAACCTATGTTTTTTATTTAGAAAATAATTGTTCTCTGAGTTGTGAAGACCTTCCAAATGTTGGCACTTTTCATTATACAGCATAAAAAGTCACATTCATTAATATCCTTATTAACTGCATCAAAAAATCTTTACATATTATCAAGCTGTTTGGCTTACAGAGAAGGATGAAATTTTTCCAAAATTCTAATTTCTGCATGAAGTCTTGAATTTTATTATTGGCAAAAATATTATTTTCCTTAAAGCCAAAAATTCATTTTAACTTTCAAAAACCTGTGTAAAATACACAAAATTAACAGCCATACTCTATCTGCCAGTCTTTTAAACAAAAACATTATTTCATGCAAAAGGTGGCTAATTTAGTTCATATCTCAAATCATCACAAGTACTGTCCTCAAAATATGCATGCCTCAGTGTGCAGCATCAATTCTTTTTTTTTATTTTAAAGACAAAACAATGGAGACATATGAACCAGAATAAGCCATAAACAATATCGAAAATACAAAATTATACAGAATATAGTAGGGAATTAGCACTGGATGCTGTATTACATAATGTTACCTTCACATGTTATGCAGTTACACAGATGGCCCATTAGAACATTCAATTTTCTCCTCCTTCATCTCCGTTGCCCTACCACTCAATCAGTCATCTTCCCTGTGATAATAACTGTATTCCTGGGTTTATCTATACTCCTGGACTCTAGCCTTGGAAAGAGATATAGCTACCTCAGACTATACTATAGCATCCACGGGTGTATACAAACTGCCATGGTCAGAGGTGGAAAAGCACCTATGCTCACAGCGGACTGCCTGGCTCCGCCCGATCGCCATGCTATGGGTGGGGGCGGGTCCAGTCCGTGGGGTACCCTCAGTGGGGCCCACAGCAGAGCAGCCACAGGGCCCTCATCAGAGCAGCTGTGGGGCCCACAGCGGAGCAGCCGCGGGGCCCTCAATGGAGCAGCTGCGGGGCCCACAGCAGAGCAGCCACAGGGTCCACAGCAGAGCAACCACGGGGCCCACAGCAGAGCAGCCGCGGGGCTCACAGCGGAGCAACCGTGGTGCATGCACCCCGTCGGGGTGCCCTCAGTGACCCATTCGGCTCTGTCCCATTGCCTTGATGCCAGATGTCCTTTTTTCTCCTCCTCCCTCCTCCTGATCTCCAGTATTACTGTTCCCCACCCCTTTCAGATGGGCAGTGGACGAACTTACGATGCTTGGTACGAGGGCTTGAAATCTTCCCGGTCCGTTCTCACTGTGTTAGTTCAGGGTATGAACTGAGTTTCAAGATTAGTTCTAGAATAGAGTTGGAGGATTTTCTCAGGCCTGCTGTATAGAGTATGTTGTTGTTTTTCAGACTCCTGGTCTGCTGCTTTTCATCTGATTTGTTGCTATGGGTTCCTGCAAGGTTCATATGTGCAAGCTGTAAGGAGACCCTCTTGGTGATCACATTAATAGTTTGGGGTGAGTCCTGAAAACCGTAGATTCATCCCATTGTTGCCAGGAATAGGCGGTGCTTGCTCAAGCCTCCGAGACTCAAGGTGCTCCCAGAGAGAGTTCAGGGTGGAAGCTGAGTTCTGGCAACCCAGCTCATGCTTCCTGCCTGATGTTGGAGTGAGAAGGGTGTGGAGCCATGTGATCCACCTCCATCTGCATCTCCCTCCCATTGTGGTGATGGAGCCCCCATCCACTCCTCAGCCGGATCCCTGGGAGCCACTGCAGCTCACCGCTGAGGTTCCCCACTGCTTTCCACTGGTAGCCGCTCACCAGCAGAGAGGCAGGGGGCCACCGCCTTGAGGCAGGTGCAGAGCTGGGCATGGTGGGCTGTGTACTAGCTGCACTGATTCTCTCCAGGCACTGATTAGGAAGGTTGCCACAGGGTGGGGACTCTGCCCCAGTGGCTGTTGCAACCTCTCATTCTCACACTGGGTTCGACAACTGCTCCCGACCGCCACTGCCTCCTTTCCCAGCTGTGCCCTCCTCTCTCCAGCCCTGGACCAGCTCTCGGAACTCCGCTCTCCACTGGCCAAGTCAGGAGGCTTCTGTGAGCATGGGCCTCCAAAGCTGAAGCTGTGAATGCTGGAATGAGGGCGCGGGCCATGGGTGTGCTTGGAGTGGTGACTTCCTGCTTCTCCTCTCCCTCCAACTGCACCATGGTGGATCTCCAATCCTTTCCTCCAGCAGAGGTTTTGATTAGTCTTTCTGAGGGCTTCAATTCCCATTTCAGATCCTTCCTGAGTTCAGGATACCCACCTCTTTCCTTTTTGTCCTTCACATGTTGCTATATTCCTATATTCCTTTGTCTGAGTGGCATTCCTCTGGGAGGTTCTCTCTCTGCTGCCTACCCGGTCACCATCTTGAAGTCATGTCATAAAATTTATTTAGTTATTTGTTACTTTCTAATGAATGGACCATTACATTTCTAAAGTTCTGAAATGGCCAACAGACCATAGAAAGATACCACTTTAGGCTCCTGCTTGAAACCAACAGCTAAAGAAAACTGCTGTCCTTGATTCAGGGCCAGATCAATTCTTTATGCAAACCTCGCATAGAAACATATAGCATCAAAGTTTAGATGTAGGAGGGGGGAAAAGAAAGGAATTGCAATGCATTATGTACACATACAATTCTCTTCTTGAATCTAATCATTATGTACTACAAATATGTGCTAATAAGAGTCAAGAAGAGCTTAGATTTAATAAAAATTAATTTTTACTGCATCATCGAGAATATTTTTAAGCAAAAATGGCTTTTAAAAATGCAAGAATGAAAAATAAGTAAACCTAAGTTGATAAAAATGCAAGTATGATTGCAAAGATACAATCACTGCTAGTGCAGTTCAGAGCCCTGGCCTTATTTCCTGTCAAGGTGTCAGCAGTTATACGCCGTTTTGCAACATCATTGCAGACGCTCACACAGTGAGAAAAGCAGATAATACCTTGGTATTATTATGGAAATAGTTTTGATATGCAGTGTTATATGACTCTCCCCCATTTACTGTCAACTGTTTAAGTACTGAGATGAACAAGTACTTGGGTTTAACCAAAGGTAGGGTTCCACAAGCAGGTATGTATACAAGAGACAGAATACCAAGGGGCCAAGGGTATTCAAGGGAGGCTGCATATTAGGTACCTGGGACTCCAAGTTGAGAAAAGAGGAGCGGAGAACAGAAGGCCACAGGCAGTGAGAAAGTTGTGTTCAGTGGAGGTGATGGCCCCAGTGGGATGGTGGCCACTGAGCTGACAGAGATGCCATAGTTATTAATAATTTCAAGCCCCAGATTTGACTCTGACAGACACTGAGTGATGATAATAACAGGAACAAGAATAAGAACATAATAAGAACAGTCGCTGGCATTTACTGAGACATTATGCCATGCACTTTACAAATAGTATATCATTTAATCTTTATGTCAGCTCTATGAAAGACATAGCGTCATTATCCACATTGTGCTGAAAAAACTGGGGGGAAGACTTAGGGAGGTCAGACACTTTATTCCAGATCATGTAGTATTGGAATTAGTGTATGTTTCAAATCCAGGTTTGTAGACTCCTGAGCACATCTGTTCACCACTATGCAATATTTTTTCTATCCCTTGCAAAGCTAGGGCATATGGAATTCAGGGTGTGTATTAGTAGGTGAAAGTAAGTTTGTATTTATGAGGTTACAAAAAGGAAGAAAACCCCATGATGAAAACCTAAATAGACAGTTAAGAAATAGGCACACATGATTTTTTCCTAGCTCCTCCCCAATTTCTCTTATAATAGCTGCTTCTCTTCGATACACAGATACTGAATTCTTCCCTGCTTGTGTTCTTAGGTTTGTTCCAGTCTGTTCATTATTGCAAAGACATGTAACTCTATGACATGAGCCTTGAAAAAGTGGGGTAGACTATTTGCATGTTAATTTGGAATTGAAAAAGAAACTTCAGTTGTAGGCAATGCATTTTCTTCATTGAGATATACAGCATATGTTTTGAATAAGAAGAGATTGTATTACTGATTATCAAAAGTTTACAGACAAATGGCTCAAGAACTCAGTTTCCTCTTTTTTGGTACCAGGAATCAAACTCACAACCTCCCACTTGCCAGACAGGTGCTGCACTGCTGAGGTATATCCCTGGCCCAAGAATTCAGTTTCTTAATCGCTGTTTTTGTGTAATGAAATAGGCTTTCTTCCCAGCTGGGATATATACCTCCTTTTGGAAAAGTAACAATTTTTTTTTACATAACACTTTGCACTTTTTCTAAGAATTTCATTCACTCTTTCATACATAACAAGTTTTAAAAATATGGAGGGTCTACCCTGTCACTAGGTGATATCAGGTATAACAATTAATGAACTGAACCAAACACAACACTTGTGTTATGATTGTTATCTGACATGTGCTCCAACAGTCTCATTATGTTGAAGGTTGGGTTGCTGATGAGACTTTGGAAAACGATTGTATCATAGGGCTGTAACTTCAGCAAAGGATTAAACCAGCGAATAGATCATAATTTGATGGCATTATTGGAAGGTGATCAAACAAGAAGTGGAGTCTAGTTGAAGGGAGTGGATCATAGGGATGTGACCTTGGGGACTGACTTGGCCTCTGCCCACTCCCTTTCCGGAGCTTTCATTCTCTCTGTTTCCTGGCTGCCATGAGATAAGCGGTTTTCTATGGCCACGCCTTTCCGCTGCGTTTCTGCCTTGCCACATGCCCAGCACAATGGAGCTGGCTGAGCATAGGTTCTGACCTCTAAAAGCCTAAGACAAAATGAATCTTTCCTCCTCTAAAGTTTGATTTTCTCCAATATTTGGTCACCATGATGAAAAGCTGACCCAGTCTCATTAAGAGACACACAGACACAGCAAACTTTCCACAGGTAATTCTTCGATTTTGATTCTCCTGACACTGTGCAGTAGGCAGTAGTTATAGATAGAAAAATGTCTCCCCAAAGAAGTTTATACCTTAAACTTGAGGCTGTGTTATGCTGCATAGCAAAGGGACTTTGCAGGTGTCATTAAGTAAAGGGTCCAAGAGATAGGGAAATCATCCTGAGTTATCTGGGTGGGATCAGTGTAATCAGATAATCCTTATAAGAGAGAGACAGGAAAATCAGAAGATTAGCTGTAGCAATAGAAGAGGTCAGAGTTAACGAAGGGCCATGGGCCAAGAAATGCTAAAAAAAAATGTGGAAGCCAATTCTCCCTTAGGGCCTGCAAAAGGAATGTACTTCTGATAACACTCTTATTTCAGACCTATCTTGGACTTCTGGCCTCCAGAATTATAAAATAGTAAATTTATGTTGTGGTAAACTAAGTTCATGGTAATTTATTATAACAAGAATAAGAAACCAGTACATTTAACACTATTATTGGTCCTATGTAAAAGCTAGTGAAAATCTCATAAGTCTTAATTCTCATATATTTATATAGGGAATGCTAAAAGGTACACCAACCATGGATACTTCAGTATTATCTATGAAAACCAACAGTGTACTGTACCTATTCCACTTACCCCATTGTACAGATACACCTGCTTAACATGAAATGTTCAGGTCATTCACAACAGCCTTGATCACTAGAAATAATGAAAACAATACAATCATTTATCTTTAGGGAAGTAGTGAAAAAAACTTCACAGTGGAATAATATGTAGTTATAAAAAGTATGAGGAAGATTTCTACTGAATGATATAGTCAGAGCTCCAAGATCTACTGTTAAGTTTAAAAAAAAATGCATACTGGACAACCTTTGTTTGGTTAAACCACTGAGACTTACAGTTTGTAATTGCAGCATGTTAATACAATAATTTTCAAACTGTTTCCCCTAAACCAAAAACATCAGTAGCACCTGGACATTTGTGAGAAATGCAAATTCTTGGGTCTAGCCCACACCTAAGGAAAGCCCACACCCTGAGAGTAGAGCCCAGAAATCTATGTTTTAATAAGCCCTGCAAATTATTTTAGTGCTCATTAAATTTTGAGAGTCTCTGACCTAAGCTATCCCAACTGATTCTTCATTACCAATAACCTGATTCTCTGTGTCCAGAAATAAAATGAACACAAGAGGATTTGTCTGGTCTAATTGAATCATTGTCCTCCTACTAGCAGAGATCTTGCCCCATGCCACCTGATCGGCCAGTGTCTACACTATAAACTGACTGTCTTGCATCATGTGTTTCCCTTGGGTTCAATCAGCTCCTTCCTCAGTGACCAAAGTTTGGAAAGGGCAGGAGGGTTATTGACATAGAACATGGCCACACATATCTGTACAACCACTGAGAATTGCCCTCTTGGCAAGGGCCCACAGTTGGCAGTTTCAAGAGGGGCTGGGATATGTTAGGCACCACGACTATTCTTCTAGATAAATTCTAACAAATACGGAATAACAAATAAAATGTAGGATAATAAGGTAGAAGACATTAAAGGAGCGGAGACAGACTGATCTATCTTGGAAATCATCTCCCATCCTTCTCTTTCCTGTTTGCATTTACCCTCTGCCAACCTCAGCCTACAGAGGAGACATTTAAGATTTAACCCAGTCTTTATGAATCTTGGTGAAATTTATAACCAGCTGCTAATTCTGGATCTGGTTTGCAAGTGGTGTCTACATCTGATTTAGGAAATAAAAATATAGAGCCATGGTTACATTTGAAGTTCACATGAGCAATGATTTTTTATACATCCCATGTAATATTTGAAATATACTGAATATATAATTCATTGTTTATCTGAAAATTCAACTTTTCTTTTCTGCTACCAGTTTACGAACCCAGGGCTTTACACATGGTAGGCAAATGCTCTACCATTGACCTATATCCCAGAACTTGTTATTTTTTACTTTAAGGCAATGTCTTACTAAGTTGTTCGGGCTGGCCTCAAACTCCTCTTACCTCAGCATCCCAAATAGCTTTTATTACAGGTATATGCTACTATATCTGATTGACCTGCGTTAGCCCATCCAACTAAAATTCAATTTTAACAAAATATTCCTGGGCAAATATAGGAGGGAGAGAGGGCAGAGCCACAGAGGTGGACATTGATATTTTTAAAAATTCTCCCAAGTACTTCAAGCCAAAATTGACCAAAAGAGGCACAGGTCACTACATATTGGTTAAGGGAATCATCCAACAGGAAGAGATAACAATTATTAACATATATGAACCAAACAACGGTGCACTCAACTTCATAAAACAAGTACTATTGGACATAAAAGAGCAAATAGACCTAAACAGAATTATAGTTAGGAACCTCAATTATAGTTAGGAACTATCACATGTAGATCAACTAGACCAAAAATCAACAAAGAAATATCAGAGTTCAACAAAACCTTTGAACAAATGTACTTAATAGACATGTACAGAGTGTTCCATTCAACAACAGAATACATATTCTTTTCATCAGCCCTTGGAACTTTCTCCAAAATGGACACATAGTAGCTAATAAATCAGTCTTAAGTAAATGTGAAAGAAATGAAATTATACTATGCATATTATCAGACTTATCAGCTCAATGAAGTTAGAAATCAATAACAAAAGAAAACAGAAATTAGGCAATACATGGAAACTAAACAATATTCTTAACTAAACAATGGGTTACATAAGAAATCAAGAAAGAAATAAGACAGTTTTCAGAACTCAACGATAATGCCAGTACAATGTACCAGAACTTATGAGATACAATAAGTCCTAAGAGGGTAGTTTGTATCTGTGAAGGCTACATCAGAAAAACACAGTGAGCTCAAATAAACAACTTAATGCTGCACCTCATTATCCTAGGGAAAAAAATCAAACCTGAAGCTTGTACAAGGAAGAAAATTATAAAGAACAGAGGATAAATTAATGAAATTGAGACAAAAAAGAATTAATAGATCCAACTGGTTCTTTGAAAGAATAAACAAAATAGATAAATGCTTAGTCAATCTTACAAAAGGAGAGAAAAGGCTCACATTAATACAATTATAAATGAAAATGATGCAGTCACAATTAACATTGCTGAAATAACATTATTAACAGCTACTTCACAAATCTATACACTAGTAAGTGGAGAATTCAGAAGAAATTGATAGATTCCTAGATAGATATAAATTACTAAAATTGAGACAAAAAGATTTAAAGCCCTGAAAAATCATATAGCATGCAATGAAATCAAAGCAGTAATAACTAACCAACCAAATAAGGAAAAAAAAAAAAAACCCACTGGGTTCACTGCTGAACTCTACAAAAACTTCAGAGAAGTTCCAATACCAATACGCCTTAAACTTTTTCATGAAATAGAAAAGGTAAGGAGTACTCACAAAGTCATTTTCGGAAGCTACCATTACCCTAATTCCAAATCCAGACAAGGACTCAACCAAGTAAAAGACCCAACCTCTTTAATGAATATAGATGCAAAAATTCTCAACAAGATACTGACAGACAGAATGCAACAAATCATTAAACAGATTATATATCATTAACAAGTAGGCATCATCCCAAGGAGGCAAAGTCAAATGCCACTTGACTCAGCTATTTCCCTTTTAGATTTCCCCCAAAAGAGCTAAGACTTATGCAAACACTCAACAATGCTTAACATATAAACATCAAAAAATATAACACATCACATAAACAGAAGCAAAGATAAAAATTACATGATCACCTCAACAGACAGAAAGTCTTTGACAAATGCAACATCTTTCATGATTAATAGCACAGAAGAAAATAGGTATAGAAGGACATTATCTCAATCCAACAAAAGCTATTTATGACAAACCTACTGCCAACATCATATTAAATGGAGAAAAACTGAAAGTTTTCCCTCTACAGTCAGGAATAAGACAACGATGTTCATTATCACCACTTATGTACAACATAGTATGCAAAACATTAGCAAGAGCAATTAGGTTGGAAAAAGAGATAAAAAGAATATTTAAAGGAAAGGAAGAAGTCAAAGTGTTATTATTTGCAGATGACATGACCCTCCCTGTAGAAGATCCAATAAATGCACCAAAAAACCCTTAGAATTAATAACCACTTTCAGTAATAGAATAGGATACAAAATCAACACACAAAAATCAATAGTGTTCCTGTACATTAATAATGAACCCACTGAGAAAGAAATTAGTGGAAAAATACCATTCACAACAGCACCTAACTGCTAGGCATGGTGGCACATGCCTGTAATTCCAGCACTCAGGAGGTTGAGGCAGGAAGATCATTGCAAGTTCAAGGCCAGCCTGGGCTACAAAGTGAGCTTGAGACCAGCCTAAACTACATAGCAAGACCTTGTCTCAAAAAAAAGACAAAAAAAATAAATAAATTAACTTAACCAAAAACAGGAAAGACATGTACAACAAAAACTACAGAACTCTGAAAGAGAAAATTGAAGAAGACATCAGAAAATGGAAAGATATGCCCTATTCCTGGATAACCAGAACCAATACAGATAAAATGATCACACACCCCAAATTGCTATACAGATACAATGCAATCCCAAACAAAATTGCAACAGCATTTTTCACAGAACTGCAGAAAACAATCATAAATTTCATATGGAACCGGAAGTGACCCAAAATAGCAAAAACATTCTGGGATAACAAGAGCAAAGCAGGAGGCATCACAGCCCTGGATTTGATGTTATATTACAAAAACAGCATGGTACTGGCCCCCTAAAAAGACAGGGACTCAATGAAACAAAATAGAGGATACAGAAACTGCTCCAAGTACATTCACCTACATGATCTTTGACAAAGTAATCAAAACCACACAAAAATAGCCTCTTTAAAGAATGGTACTGGGAAAACTGGCTATCCACATGCAGAAGATTGAATCGAGACCCATATCTCTCACCAAACTAAAATCAAAATGGATCAAAGAATTAAATGCTAAACTAAAAACACTTAACCTGTTGGAAGACAAGATAGGTAAGTCTTGAAGTCATAGACATAGGCAAAGAACTTCTGAATAGAACCCCAGCTGCACAGACAATTTTTCAAAGAAACAACAAATACGATCATATTAAAAAGCTTCTACACAGCAAAAGAAACAACCAACAGAGTAAAAACACAACCTACAGAATGGGAAAAAGGTTTGCCAGCGATTTTTTCAGACAGAAGACTCATATCTAGGATATATAAATAACTCAAAAAAAGTAGACCCCCCCAAACAAAAGACCCAATCAAAAAATGAGCAAACAAAATGAATAGACACTTTACAAAAGAAGTACAAATGGCCAATAAACACATGAAGGCATGCTCTACATGACTAGTCATTAGAGAAATGCAAATTAAAACAACACTGCGATTTCATCTTACCCCAGAAAATTGGCCATCATCAATAAATCAAATAATAACAAGTGCTGGCAATGCTTGGGAGAAAAAGGAACCTTCCTACATTGTTGGTGGGAATGTAAACTAGTACAACCACTATGGAAATCAGTTTGGAGATACCTAAGAAAACTAAAACTAGAAATTTTATTTGACCCACATATTCCCCTTTCTCGGCGTCTTCCCAAAAGAGATAATGACATCATATTATAGAAACACATACATACCAATGTTTATAGCAGCACAGTTCATAATAGCTACATCTTATAAGTGGCCCATATGTCCTTCAACAACTAAACGCATAAAGCAAATGTGATATTTACACACCATGGAGTATACTGTGACATAAAGGGTAGACTTGAGTCACCTGTAAGAAAATGGAACCACCTTGAGATCATAATGTTAAGTGAAATAAATCATCCACATAAGCTGAAATACTGCATTTTTCTCTTATGTGAGAAATGCACAATAAAAATAAAAATAAAAATGAAAGACAGATATGAGGGAGTAGGGCGATAGTCATTCTCAGCAGAGATCAAGAGACGAAGGGAGAGAGCGGGAGGGAAGAGATGAAAAAAGGAACTGAGATGTGTTATGTACATGTACCAACTCCACACAAAGAATAGAAACATTATGTACTGCAAACATATACCACACGAAAGGAAGGGGATCAATGGATGGGCAGAGGGAGAAGCGAGGGAAGGAAAAAGGGAAGAAAAAACAAATTAAAATGTTATGTATATTTATCAACTTCCCAAGAAGAATGTAGACATTATTTGTAGCACACATGTACTAATAAACTAAAAATTTAAAAATTCACCCAACGGATTACCACTTAAGGTATAATAATATCAAGAAACTCTAATTTTGCCCAGTCCATCCTCAAGGGCACAGGAAAAACACTTTATTATTTTCTGTCATCAGAGCTCTAGTTATAACGTGGAATTGGTTTCTTTCTAAACACACATCAGGTGGCGGATTTCACACTCATTTATTTCTGCCTCTTCCCTTTACAATATTGTAAGGTGGTACAACGATTGACAACTCTAGCGTTGTCATTATAAGTAAATAGTACATTACCTCCCATTCTGTAAATGCCAACCACTCATTTCTGAATCATCAGTTATGACAACAATTATCAGTTATGACATCATCGGTCATCAGTCACTAGGTATGACGACAGTGAACACAGAGTCTTAGAGAAGAGCTGATAACCGATTCATAGTTATAGTTTTTAAAAAGATGAAACAGATTCAAGTATACCACTGGTTTTTAGGTTACAGCACTCCTAAATCTGGTTTAAAGTAAGCTAATCATTTTTTCTGAGTTCCAGTTGGCATAGCTCTTTCTACAAGTGCAAAACCCATTAGGGAGACCATGTCACCTTGTCTATAGATCAGTTGTGATTGTACTATTTTTTATGCTAGTTGGTGTCTGTTTGTTAATATGTTTTTGCACTTTTATTTTTTTTTTAAATAAAAAAAAAATAATAATACTAACTAAAAAAAAACCCATTAGGTTACACTGATCTGGCAAAAGGTAATGCCATCATAGGAAATCCTGGATTGAATCTCAATTCTTGGTTCCTGCAGTTCATTGAAAAAAAAGAGTTCAGGAGGCAACTGGAATAGAATGTACAGGACTGTGAGTTTACTGATTCAATTACTGAGGCAAACAGGTAAGCTCTCAAGGTTATCAAAGTGAGATGAGAACACTGGATTAAACTGAGACTAAAAAGCTCATGGAGAGCAAGCTTTGTGTTTCATGGTCATGAAATTAGTCATAGTGACTTCTGAGAACACTGACGATGTGCAATATAGTAAATTCTTTTTAAATATACTTTTATAAATCTCCAAGGATTAAACTATTATGAGCTTGTTGTAAGATGTTTAGAAGATAGAGAGGAAAAGTCATTTATAAGCTCACTAGTCTGATAAAATCATAGCATCCATTTGGCTGCAATTTTCTTCTAGATTTTAAAAAAGAATTTCTTTGCATGTTTCTAACTGGTGGGCCACAAAACACTTTTTTGAGTCAGGGTCTCTGTATATGGTTCAGGCTAACCACTTTTATAGTTTAACTACACTTCAGCCCTGATGCTGCTGTTTATCACGTAGCAGGGAACTGAAAAGCCATTTTAAAACTGATCCGTTCTCTGCTTTCTTTGTAAATCTCTACTCTGTTTCAGTGGACAACCTCACTTCCTGTTTCAGAACGACTACACACAAGTCGTAGGAGTTCACTGCTGATTTCCTCCAGCTCAGCACATCACAACCCTCTCAAATCCTTTCATTGCTTCGTTTGCCCTCAAAAGAACTGGGGATCTTCCCCAAACCTCGCCATGTACCTATCCAACGGTGTATACTGACTTCCTGCCCACCCACAGGGCTAGCCTTCTACCTGTTTCCCGCTCCGTTTCTCCATACTGTCTCAGGCAGCTACCATCCAGTGATAACATGGCCTGTGAGATTATCACATGCACAGTGAGATTATCAGTCTCAGCCTACTCCCAAAACATCCTTATCCATATAATGACAACTGACATTCCTAGGTGAGACTGTGAACATTTCAAGTGTGTCCTTGTACAGATCGATGGGAAATGTAATTTTCTTTACTTTCCTATCATTTTCCTCAACTGTTAATAAATCTTTATGACATCAGATGGTAGAAATTTAATCTGTTTTTCAGGGCTCTTTTACCCATATATTTTCCTGGAACTTTTGTCCAAATTCTGGTAGGGCTTTCATGATGATATTGAGATGAAAAGTAATGACCAATGTTTATGTATCACTTACTTTATTTTACCTGTTATTTTATATGCTTTCCAAGTCTTAACTACTTTAATCCTTATAAAAGCTCAAGGTAGATTCCACTATATTGTTCTATTTTATATGTGGGGAAATGGGTAGATAATTAACTAATTTACCCAAAGAAACAGCATCCATATGTCTGTGCTAGACTTCACACTCTGTCTAACCAATATCCTAGACATTCTTGCTCTCTTTCGTAGCCCAAGGCATTAACAGAAGAGGTAGGATTCAGTTTAGGTAAAAGTCAACCTTGGGTCTGCTGATGCATCTTCCTCCAATCACCAACACTAACGAGTATGTGGTGGCTCATCCCATTCCTCATTTCTCACCCCAAAGCCTCTTGATGGATGGTTTGCTTTCAGTTACTTTCGTCCTTTGGGGATCACTCTTTAGCTGTCTTGCTTTGCTGAGCTCCCCATCAATCATGTTTCTTGCCCCCATCCCTATTTCTGCCCGGGAATCGAGGCATAGTTCTTTCCCCATTCCCAGATCAAGATCCTCCAACCCATAAAGGACTTCTTCTCTCACCCCCCTAGGGTTTGAGGGTGCCCTCCTCAGAGAGTCATAGTATTTACATGCTCCCTTTTTTCTCTAATGCTCTTCTATCTATTTCAAAAAGTTTAATGTCATCCCTGGTTCCTGCCAAGTCTATGGCTCAAAGTCTTCCCGCTCACCACTGGGGCTGATTTGCTTGTTTACCCTTAGACACCTAATTAGCCAAATATAAAAAGGGCTAAGGAATTCAAAGAAACACTGGGAATGGTACCTATTGCTCCAAATACAGAATAATGGCTAAAATCTTTCATATAAGGCTTTGAAATGTTCCTGAAAAAGACACTTTATCCACTTATTTACGTTTACATATTGATTAATTAGTTCACCAAATATTTATGAAACATTTATAGAACATGTACGAGTGAGGGTTTTCTATAGAAACACAACAAACTGGCTTAGTCATGTGGTGCATAATGATGTGTCAATGACAGACCATATACGTAATGATTGTCCCATGAGAGTATAATAGAGCTGAAAAGTTCCTGTCACCCGATGGTGTAGTAACTGTCCAAAGTCACAGAACAGTGCATTGCTCACATATGTGTGATGATGCTAGTGTAAACCCCGTATTTTTGTATAAAAATACATACAGTTACATACAGCACATAATACTTGAAAATGATAACAACCATGTTACTAGTTTCTATATTTACTGTATAATACTTTTAATCATTGTTTTAGAGTCTATTCCTATTTAGTAAAAGGTTCATTATAAAACAGGAAGCCGTGTTATATCAGCGGCAGCCCCAGTCATCTTGTCTCTACCAAATCTTTTGATGGATCAATACTGTTTAGGTTTGTGTCAGTCTATGACATTTACCAGTGGCACTGACACATTTCTCAGAACATATCCCAGTCATTAAGTGACAGAAATAGAGGGAGAGCGGGAGAAATTGATTTTTTTTTTTATTTTAGAAACATAAAAGTACAAAAACATATTGACAAACAGACACCCATTATCATAGAAAATAGTACAATCACAACTAATCTATAGACAAGGTGATATGGTCTCAACAGTAGTTGTTGCTTTATCCATTGATATCTTCGAATTGTAGATGTATGGACCCATATACAGACATGCAAATTTAGTC